>JACCIC010000083.1:2175000-2275156 GCA_018907035.1 Sycobia sp. Sy_11 | reverse complement strand
CTACAGCCGCCATTCGGGCGGTTACAAACTCCCCCTCCCAAACCGCAGGGGGGGCGCGTGATCGCGAAAGGTTGTGCAGGGTGTCCGTAAGCGAGACGCGAACGTCGTATATGTACTTCGGGTAACATAGTGGGGACTAACACCGAGGTTCAAATACATACGGTAAGGGATCATACATTCTTTGACAAAAACACGGTAGGGGGACAATACATGATTTGGGCAAAAGAAAAAAAAACGACGACCATGGGTTTACCCTTCGCATGGGTATAAACGAGAAACAAGAGAAAAAGTAATTTGTGGTAACGAAAACGAAAAATGTGATTGCACCCGCTGGTGCAGCGCTTGGTCGTCGGTGGCTCGCTATGGCTCGATATAATTCTATTTGTTATTCCTATTACTACTTCCCTACGTCTAATTATAAACTAAACCCTATTCTAACCTATTGCTAACGGGACTTATCCTAGAGAAATATAGATTATTATTATTAGGTGACGAAAGAAAAAAAACTATAACTAATATTAATATAAATCCTGTCCTAGCTACCTAGTCAGGTTTCTAACGCTCGCTTCTGTGTTTTTCTTGCAATCATTTCGCTTTCTTTCTTGCGATTCTCTTCTTCTTCTTCGGCTTGTTGCCAGTTCGCTGGAAAAATAGTCGTTGTTAGTGACGTTCCTATTATCGGGGTTGGTACAGTGTTGGTGGGGCGAGCAAGTAGCTTGGTTACTATGGGAGCCATTGTGCGCTCTTCTAACTGGTGCTATTGCTTTTGTCCTCACCCACCGACGCTGTGCCATCAGTGTATCTCGGCTGAGGGGTTGGCTCTAATATCCCTTTCTTTTTCAATTTTCCAGGTCATCCCTTAACACGATTCGCGCTCACTCCATATATATTTTCCATGGGGATATATGGGTACCGTTTCCTCTCTTGGGACGTGGTGGGGGAATCATGGGGATGGCCGTACGGGAAAAACGATAGGGGTGCTACTTCTTCCATTTCTGCGTTGGGCATTATTCGAGATATCAACGTTTTTATGCTTGCGCCTTTCTATATCCTCTCGCAATACATCATGTATCGTTGCTCTGCCCAGGTTCACGGGGCGTCATTTTATAGATTGGCTCTTGTTTGCGCCATTTTATATGCTTCTTATATAGACTGCGCCATATTATAGGGGTTTGCTCCTGTCCACGCCCTCTATATATATTTGCTCCTGTTTGCGCCAGTTATATCTGAGCTTACTCCGGTTTGCGCCATTTTATACGCAGGGTCATTTTATGCGCACCTGCTCCTATTTGCGCCGTTTTGTGTATCGTTTATACATATGTACTTTTCTTTGTGCCATTTATGCGTCATTTATACATATGTACTCCTATTTGCGCGCCATTTTAATATGTGCGTGCGCCTATTCACGCGCCATTTTAATACTTATGTACACCTCTTCGCGCCGTTTATATTTATATTTAGTCTCATCTCTTCGCGCCATTTTATATTTGTATTTGGTTTCATCTCTTCGCGCCATTTATGTACTTATGTACATCTCTTCGCGCCATTTATGTACTTATGTACATCTCTTCGCGCCATTTATGTACTTATGTACATCTCTTCGCGCCATTTATGTACCCGTGCCACTCATACTTTCTGCACTTTTATGCCTCTGGGCTGGGCATTATTTATGTCGGTGCCCCTCTATCACCTCCAGCCCTGTATCATGTCCTTCTGCGGTAGCGTGGGCACTCAGCAACAGGCGATCTACTTGTTTAAATAAACAGTCGCCCCCGGCATTATAATGAGTAATGGTTGCTGAGCTCCCGCGGCGGCTGCCGCTTGCCTAATGGTTTGCTCCATCATTGGCGGTATTGACATAGGCGCTCCCGTCACCTCCTCATTCACGTTCGCCATCCCTAGTGGCTCCACCAAGTCTTCTGACACCTGACGTGTCGTCTTCTCTACCCCTCTAACGTCCTCCCCCTCCCAAGACGGAACGGCAGGGGTCGGCTTCCGACAGGACGTGCACATGCTAACGTCAATGCCGGCTCTGCCACACCTATAACAAAATCTCCTTGATCTGGGGTGTGGGCAGGCGTTGTAGCGGTGACCGACCTCGCTACAATTCCAGCAGTTTGTTACTGCTGCCTCGCCATGGTCCGAACCTTCAGCTCCTGCTGGGCCCGTGAAGGACCTATTGCGCATGCTTCCGAGACCCGGAAGTGGCGTTGTAGGGATTGAAGGGTGGGGCCGTATGGGCGGGATAAAGTTGGGGGGTGGTGCAATAAGGGTGTCCATCAAGCCTGGGAGTTTCTTGCTGCCTTTGGTGACAATTGCCTCTATGATTACTTCTTCTTCTGAATTGTTCAGGCTCGCCACTGGGCTTGTTTCTATTTTTTTACTCTCCGGTGGTGGTATTGTGAATGGGTTAACCCTTTTCTTGCTTTCATTGTTTTGTTTCGGGTTATGGGTTGGGGCGACGGTATGTGGGTACGGTATGGGGGTATTTCCTTGCTGTGGGGCGATTTGGGGGGATTCTGCGATAACATCGTTTGTTGCCTTCCTGTATTTGGTCGGAATGATGTATCTCTCCTTAGTAGTGGCGTGAGCATCATGTGCGGTTGGATGGGGTTGCATGTCCGACTGTTGTGTTGCGATAGACCGCATGAACGCACATCGGTCTCCGCGATATAGTCGAACGTCTCCATGTTCCGGGGTGCTCACATATACTACTTTCTCCACATTTTTAGGTGCGTGTGGCTTTTTGGGAGGATGTCGCTTAAGAATCCTTGGCCCTGGCCTATATGGTAACGGGCTGACCGAACGTATTTGGTCGTGCGGGGTAAAATCTTTCTGTACCCGGACCTTTGTACGTGACGGTTCTAATGGACCCGTTTTGTATGAGGCTGCTTCGGAAATGTATCCATCTTCCTCCTCATTTGCCGGTTCTCTACCTTCTACCTTCTGTTGATGTTCTGTGTCTTCATTCTGCTGAGCGTGTTCTTCTTGAGTTTCCGTAGTTTCTCGTCTTTGCGGACGATCGCACTGTTGATGTTGTGCCTTCTCCGTAGTTTTACGTCGTTGCGGACGCTCGCTCTCATCTTCATTTTCTGATGTTATTGCGGTAGTTTTACGTCTTTCCGGACGCACGCAGAAGGTGTTGTTTTCCTCTTCTGCTTGTTTCATAGTTTTACGTCGTTGCGGACGGTCGCACTCTTGTTGTTGTGCGTCTTTCGTAGTTTTACGTCGTTGCGGACGATCGCAGGAGGTGGTGTTCTCCTCTGCATCTATCGTAGTTTTACGTCTTTGCGGACGCACGCAGAAGGTGTTGTTTTTCTCTTCTGCTTGTTTCGTAGTTTTACGTCGTTGCGGACGCTCGCACTCATCTTGAGTTACCTCCTCTAAATATTCTGTATTGGGGCATGGGACGTTGTCGGTAATGGTTTGGGTTTGGGGTTGGGTGGGATTTTCGGGGTCCTCGGGGGTCGGTATGCTTGTGTCCAATAGCGAGGGGGCGAATGATGCTTCCGCTATTGGTATAGTTAGCATCGCCGCTTCCTCTTCGACGCACTCCTGTGTTGCATCGGGACTGAACTGGATTAAATTCAGTCGCGATTTCCGTACCTCTTCGAGGGCCTCGCTTACTTTCCCCATATCGATAGTAGTATTGAAGCGGTTGGGGGAACCTCTGCGTATATGCACCGTTGGTGCGGTTACGCTTCTGGACGTTAACCCCCACATTTCTTCTGGGTCGTACGCGAGGGATGGGGGGATATGTTCGTCCCCAGGTCTCTTGGACTGATCGGACATGACCGATCGACGCAGTCCTCTGCCTCGTCCGTTTACTCGGTACATGTTGCTGCTCGTTGTTGATACCTGTGGAAAAATTACTGCTATTAGGTTGGTGATATCTCTTGAGGTCTGATATATGTGCCTTTGTCGTTTTCCCGTCACTCATGTCTTTGATCTCGAATACGACGGGGGATATCTTTTTCGTAATTTTACAGGGAGCTACAAATTTTGGGGCCAATTTCGCTGAGAATTGGCTGGGACCGGACGACAGAACATGGTTGCGTCGACATACCATATCGTTTACCTCAAATGTTTCCGCTCGGCGACCCTTGTTATAATATTTGGCCTGTTTTTGACTTGCGGCGCTCAGATGTTTTCTTATGAGATTGTGGATGGCGGGCAATCTTTTCATGCGATTTTGCCATTCCTGTGGTGTTAATGTTTGCACCTGCAGCGTTTAATCTTGAGACTGACGATACGTCGGCATTTCTCGGGGATTCCGGCCGAAATTTAAAAATGCCGGCGATGTCTGGGTGCTAGCGTGCACTGCTGTGTTCACTGCAAATGCCAACTCTGGGAGGTGGATGTCCCAGTTTTTATGGTCGTTTTGGACAAAAATCGCGATCATGGTTTTGATGACCCTGTTTACTCTTTCTACAGGGTTGGCCTGTGCGTGGTACGGCGCAATAAATTGGTGTACTATACCCAATTCTCCGAGTTTGGTCTTTAGCCAGTTGTTGGCAAACTCGGTACCATTATCCGAAATTAGGTATTTCGGGCAACCCCACTTGAAGATGATCTGCTCTTCTAGTGCCCGTGTGATCGCTTGGCCATTGGCTTTTCGCAATGGACGTATCTCGATGTATTTGGTGAAAAGGTCTTGGAACACCAAGAGATACTTATGTTGTCCCTTGCTGGTCGGGAACGGGCCCATGATATCTGCGGCTACACTGCTCCAGGGACCTTCGATGTTTCGTTGCGACATCAAGCCCGTGGGTCCTCTCTGCGACACTTTGTGTATTTGACACTCAGGGCAGTGTTTCACATGTTTGTGTATGTCTCTTTTCATACCTGGCCAGTAGTACTGCTGGCCGACTTTGTGAGTGGTTTTATCCACTCCAAAGTGCCCTGAGGTCAGAGTGTTATGACACTCATGGAGGACGCGCTCTCTGTCGTTAGAGGGTACCACGAGCTTCCAGTCGTCCTGGTCGTGGCCTAGAGCTTTCGTAATGTCATTTGGCCGATGTTTATACAACCGTCCCTCTTTGATCGACCAATCGGGATATAACTCCGGATGTTTTTGGATCTCGGCGCTTTTCTGGCGGTACCAATCGTCCATTTCAAGGGTGGTGAGAGTTGCGGTAGAGGACTCTGGGTGTTGAGGGGGCCTTGATAGGGCATCTGGCACATGATGTAGTGCTCCCTTTCTGTGGACGATTTCCATGTTGTACGCTTGGAGTGCTGTTGCCCATCTGGCTAAACGTCCTGTTGGGTCTTTCAATGTATGTAACCACTTAAGGCTACTGTGGTCAGTTATCACCGTAAACTTTTCGCCGAGTAAATACCCGCGGAATTTTTCTACGGCCCATAGGACGGCTAGGCACTCCTTCTCGGTGACGGTATAATTTGTCTCAGCTGGTGTCAGTGTCCTGCTTGCGTAAGCAATCGGGTGCTCTTCGCCGTGGTGGTCTTGGCTTAGCACTGCTCCTAGAGCGTAATTGCTCGCATCGGTTTGCAAGACATACGGTTGATTCTGCACGGGGCGCGCTAGTACAGGCGCTTGCGTCAACAGGATTCTGAGCTTGTCGAAAGCTTCCTGTTGCGCTCCTCCCCAGTGCCACTGGATGTTTTTTTTCAATAGTTTAGTGAGAGGCAGCTTGATCTCCGCTAAGTCCTTTATGAATCTAGCGTACCACCCGACCATACCTAGAAAGGCCCTCAATTGTCGCAGGTTGGTAGGCCTTGGGTATTTGCTTACTGGGCGAATTTTGTCGGGGTCAGTGTGCAGACCGTCCGCGTCTACGATGTACCCTAGGTACTTGACCTCCGGGCAGCAAAACTCGGATTTCTCCTTGTTTATCTGTAGGCCTATCTCGTTCAAGCGGGTGAGGACCGCTTTCACCTCACGAAGGTGCTGCTCGAAGGTCTTCGTAGCGACGATAATATCGTCCATATACACGAAGACATTCGGTTGCCACGCTGGCCCGAAAACAAGGTCCATACCTCGCTGGAAGGTGGCCGGGGCGTTCGTTAGCCCATAAGGTAGTCTCTTATATTGAAAGAGGCCTTTCTGCGGGACCGCAAAGGCGGTGACCTCTTTACTGCTCTCTTCAAGCGGTATCTGGTGGTAGGCCTGACTAAGATCTATTTTAGTCAGGTACCGCGCGTCACGTAAATTGTCCAGCAGGACATCCATATGCGGAAGAGGGTATGAGTCCTTCTTAGTAATGGCGTTGACTGCCCGGTAGTCAATGCAGAACCTTATTTTTCCGTCCTTTTTAGGGACGATCACCGGGCAGCTGCTCCACGAGCTTTCTGACGGTTCTATGATACCCTCCTCGAGCAATCGGTCAATTTCCGCATGAGCCTGCTGGAGGAGTTTATCCGGTATTCGCCGGAGACGCTGTTTTATGGGACGGTGCCCCTGGGTGTCAATATAATGTGGCTGCATGCGTGCCAATTTCAGTGTTCCGGTTTTTTCCGGTATAAGGTGCCGTAGCACTCGGTCCATTGCTTTTCTCTCCGTGTCTTTTAGTTGTGCTACCCCGTTAACGGCTGCAATGGCCGTGATAGCTTCAGGTGAGTCACGGTGTTGGGTGACGAAACGCCTGATGATTTTCTTAGGCGTGTGCCACGTAGCGTCTGCAAAGTTGATGGTCATCTTTAGCAACGAAAGTATGTCCATACCAAGGATCATGGCGTATTTCAAGGAGGCCGATACTTTGAAGCGGGCTTTAAGCCGTTGGTTGTCGATCGTTAGTGACAGATCGACCTCGCCTTCGTCAGGACATACCTTGCCGTCCGGCATCTGCATATAGGAGCGCACTGGTATAATAGCTGACTTTACCAGTTTGCCGGGACCGGGGCCTACGTAGGATTTCCGGGCGCCAGGATCGATCAGCGCTGGGAAAATCTTCCCCATCAGCTCAATGTTGAGGAAGAATCTGTTTTCTTCCTCGGGTGCCTTGATGTTGGGATGTATGTGAGTTACATCCCTGGCTTTGGGGCAGTCGTATTCGTCGTCTGAGATATTTGGAGTCGTGTTGTAGGGATTCTCGAGTTCGACTCCAGCATCCTCGTCCCTTACTCGTTTCCCGAGCTCTTCCGTGGGCTGCAGCGGGGACAATTCAATGTCGTGACATTGTTCTCGCCACAATTATAACAGTAGACTTTCCGTCTATCCGGGCATCTGTCTGCCCAGTGCCCTGGTTTCTTGCAGGTCCAACAGGGCCTGTCGTCCTCGCGCTGCGGTCCATTTCTAGAACGTCGTCCGTTCTCTCGTGTCGGGGAACGATATTCCTGGTCTCGTCTGTCGGGCGATCTGTACGAGTGGTACTTATGATCGTCTCTGTTAGGCGATCGGTATTGTCGGTCAGGTGTTCTCCTTCTCGGTGAATCATGGTCTCGGTCACGTGGGGGACTTCGCGAGGGGTATCTGTGTCGGTATGGTGGTGATGGAGAGGGGTTGCTTGGACGTGATGCCGATACTGGTGAGGGGTATCTGGGTGAGGGGGGTGGTCTTCTATGGTAGGGGGACGGTGACCGATACCGTGGCGATGGACTTCTTTGTCGCCTGTTCCCTTCTGTTCGTTTTGCCATTGTTTCCCTGTTGACTATTTGGGACGGACTGTCTCTTCGGGTGTCTCTCCGTGAGTTGTGGGAATACGATCGTACACTGTCGCTCCTAGTGTCTGTTGAGACGGATGGTTCACTTATCGTAACCGTTTTCTTCGGGGCCGTGTTTTTGTCGTTGTCGATTGCCGCCAGTCTCGATCGTCTGTTCGCCCTTTCCGACGGAGAGCAGGCCGCGGTACTCACCATGCATTCGTCTTGTGCCGGTGGTTCTTTATATCGTTTTGTGAGCTCGCTCTTCAGCTCAATTTGCTGGCCCAGCAATTGCAGCTCGTCGATGGACTGGAACTCGTTTCTATTGATTTTTTCCATGTATGATGGATGCAGGTTTCTATATATCCTGTCGAGCTGTGCTTCCAGTGTCAGTGCAGGTGCCATTTTATCTAGCAGGACACGTATGCCTCTGAGGTAAGAGCCAATGGGCTCTTTTGAGCCTTGCGTTCTGTCACGCAATTCCTCTTCTAGGCGTAGAGTATAGTCGATAGGCCTGAATTGAC
Source organism: Sycobia sp. Sy_11 (assembly GCA_018907035.1). Lineage (NCBI taxonomy): Eukaryota > Metazoa > Arthropoda > Insecta > Hymenoptera > Epichrysomallidae > Sycobia > Sycobia sp. Sy_11. The sequence goes on along the minus strand of JACCIC010000083.1, from coordinate 2,267,033 downwards.
GGCGCAGCGCTGCCTTGAACTCTTCCAGGGTACGCCATTGCTTATATAAGGGTCTGGCCCAGATTCGGGCTGAGCCGCCCAATATCCCTGGAATTAGTTTCAAAATGTCAGCCGCTGGGATGTCGAGACTGTTTATCGTCTCTTCCATCCTATCAATAAATTCTTCTACGTCTTCGCGAGGGGCTCCAGTGAACTGCACCTTCCACTGGCGTAGCAATTGCCCAGTCCGTGTCTCCTTCAGATAGGTGTTCTCGAAGGGTCGACTGGTGTTCATGTGACTAGAGGTTGTCGGTGCCGCATTGGGCGTGGGCTGCGCTCCAGCTGTTGTGCAGGGCGTACCCGTGTGTGGCATCGCGGCGAACTGTTGGAACAGTGCCGGATGGGCGAATGGCCATCCTCCAGGCAGAGGTTGCCAGCTGTTGGCAGCAGCGGGGAGATGATTAACTCCCGTGGTGTTCGTGCTATGCAACGGTGGTGACGGCCATGGTCCGTACGGGTATCCCATATATGGGGTGTTATTCGACCAGATGGGTGCCATAGTGGCAACATGGGGTTCGATGGAGCTTTTGTTTTCCGCATTATTGATGTTAGCTGTTTCATGATCTATATGATCGAGTGCGGTGGAACTCAGGACCTTTGATAGTTCCGTTATATCTCCGTCTGTCTGTCTCGCTTCATCCTTTTCGGCGTGCCATTCTGCGGCTGTTGGTCCGAACAGCCGCCGCATTTCGAAGCGCAGTAATCTGTCTCTTACTGTAGTTAAATTCTCATCTACTTTTAGGTGTTTTTGTTGGGCTTCTGTGAGCAACGCATCCTTTTGCAATTGTTCGTAAACGTTGCTAAGTCTTGCTCTTTCTTCATCTATCTCACTCCTGGTTTCTTGAGGGAGCTCCATTGTTCCTAGGTGGGGGTTGTGAAAGGGGGACGATACACGCTATGGATGTAAAATAATAAAGACGACACGGTAGATATATAATAAAAATTTAAGAACAGCTGTTCGATGTGTTCTTGTTTATATGTGCTTGAGGTAAAATTTAAAAGCGTATTTTTTTTCTAGCCGGAGGTAAAATCGTACTCTTTTCTCTCTCTGGACCTTACTATTTCCAACCAAATTGTAGCAAATCTTTCTCTTTCCAGTATATTCTGTACTCGTCTATATGCGTAGTAGTGGACTAAGTAGTTACCCTAGTAAAATTTTCTTGATTATAAAGAGAATGCTAAATGCATGAACTGGACTTGAATTTTAACGTAAGTAGATAATAATAAAAGGAATGTTATTATGTTGTAATCCTCCTTTTTTTTTCTTCAGGTGTGATTATTTATGAGATTGGTTATAATCCTTTTTTTTTCAAAGAAAATAATTTCTTTTTTCTGTGTGCTGATTTATATATACCAATAAAAAAAATTTTCTAAAGGTAAAGTAAAAAAAAAATTTTTTTTTTGTAGTAAAAAAAAAATTTTTTAAGACTGATTTAATTTAGATGTGGAACAGTAGTTCCGAATTTGTTGATAGAGAGGAAAAAAAAAAATTGTTTACCAAAATTTATTTATTGATGGTTGCTATTATCATTCTTATTATGTTACTATTATTATTATTATTGGTATTATGATTATTATTGTTATTATTGTTGTTGTTATTATTGTTATTATTGAAATTATGTTATATTGAATTGAATTGTTGTTATCCCAGTTACCTTGACTAAGGTTGTTATTTGTCCAGTACTGTAGTTATTCTTAGCTACACCTATTTTAGAGTGCAGTATTCCTGGCTGACAGTAGTTGATTCAATTAAGACTTATTGAATTGGAAAAAAAAAAAAGTAGAGTCCTCCTGTTGCTTTATTTATCAATAATTAAAAAAAAGTAATATCACACTAAAAATACATATATAAAACAAAATGTATATAGACAGTATATTTTCTCTCCCCTTGTTTTTTTTTTTTTTTTTCACAGAAAATACTTATTTATGTTTGTTTAGTTATAATTATTATATTATTTGTCAATGCTAAAAAGTTTACTTGGTTTTATTTACACGTCTAGTTTAAGTTTACTATTGTTATTAATTATATCCACTCATTTGTCCTTAAAAGAAAAGGTATCCAATTGTTCGTTAATGTTTCCTTCGGTTTTTTTGTTATTTCATTTATATTGGTCCTCTCGTTATGTGGTTTCCTGTCTTGTTATTACTACTTTCAGCTACTATACTTACTTGGTTATTATATTTTTAGTTGGTTTGTTGTTAAGTTGTTATTTATGATAGATGGTGGTATTAATCTTCAACTGGATTAATATATTTATTGCATTATTTTGTATTCCATTATAAAGCTATTTTACTGTAGTGGTGTCGATATCACATTTATACTAATCATTCTGCTTACTATTATTTAATGTTATTTGAGGTTATTTATTATTTTTAAATTATTATTTAGCAGTTTAATATTTAGCAGCTGAAAATAAAAGAATACTCACAGTATTAAGAGGTTATTGTAATTAAGCGTGTGATTTCCTCCTTATATTTTCAGTTAAGTTTGTTTGTATATATATCCCTAGCACTATTTGTCCTTAATTTTCATAAAAATGGTTTAAAATTAATTTCTACTATTGAAGTGGATATTCACATCTACCTTCACTTCATAAAATTGAGAAAATTCAATTCCTTCATGGTAATTGTTTTCTTTCAAAATTCCCCCTGTGCATCTATATGTCAAACATATAGGTTATACCTGTCAGAAGGAAGAGAGAGAGAGAAAGAAAATCTTCTGCTACTTGAGCCCCTCTCTTTATGAAGTATTTGTATTTAATAAAGTATTTTAAGCTATAATTGTAGTAATCGATAATAAAAAAAAGAAGCAATATCGATAGCAATGGGGAAAAGTGTCCTGTATACACTGAGTGTGGTGTCTTATAATGACAAAGTCTTATAATGCTGATAATTTCCTTGATCTTTTCTAGTCTCCAACTTGATATATATGTGCTATTTCTTCTGAGTATATCGATGAAGTATATATTTAAGAATAAACTATCTTCTATGTGTAGCGAGGGTCATATGTGGTATTGTAAAATAGTATAAAAGGTGCAGGGACGATACGATATTCATGTGCTTTTGCACATAATAAGAGAGGAAACGATATGCATATATGATATATTATATAACAAGTTAATAAAAATTTAGGGACATGAGTGGCGAGAAAGGACATACATAATATCAAAAATCAGTTAAATGTATATGAGATATATATATGGAGCATAGGAGAAATATTGTATAAAGTCAAATGCAATATTAGTAATTTAAAATAAAATGTAAATAATACATGGATTATATAGAAATTATATAGAAAGAATTTAGATTCGAATAACTGACAATGTATGTAAAGATTTTCAGAAAAGGCTATTTATTTTGCATGTAAACACACTAAGTTTAAGAGGTATTTGACCTCGACCTTGTACTTTTATTTATGTAATTACTAAATTTATCCTTTACTGTGCTGTTATTTCAATTTTGAAATACCAGCATATTTCTCAAGAAAAAGAGAAAGTTGTTCTCTTTTGTGTGTTTACATTTCAGTCAACAAATAGCGCATTTTGCTAATATAAATGAAATTATAAGTAAAATTATAATTATACTGTTACTTATACTTTCATTATTATAAATACATATATATATTCATGTAAAATACAATATCAATAAGTACATGCAAAATTTATATGAGTATAAAATTAAGAGAAACTATTTTCTATATAACACCTTGCTTGACTTTACTCAATATACATAGGGGGGGATAACGAGAAGGCATTTATGTACATTAGTTTTAGCCCGATAATTTAATTAATTAATTATAAATTGTTAATTAATATATAAGTACCTAGACGTGACGAAAAGGGAAAAAGGGGAGAAGCATCTAATCATAAAAATTTGTCAGTAAAAATTTCTGACACATTTATGCTATTGCGCATTCTTCTGCGCACACTTGTGGCTGCAATCGTCGCCTGTCCGTGTGTGCACTTGTACGTGTATTGCGTACTTTTTCTTCGTGCAGCTAGGCTAAAGGGGATCGGGAAAAAGAGTGAGTGCACGATGTGGCTCTTCTACGAGGCTTCAGGATCACTTTTGTCGCGGGCCCCACGTTCTGGGCGCCATTTTATAACCCCGAAATCGGGTTATACTTACTATTCACTTACGTGTGTGTGTGTGTGGACTCTTCCACGCTGCTGGCCGTGCACTCCACTGAAAGGGGACGGGGAACGGAGAATGAACCACGCGAGTGAATTTATTAGATTATTACAATATTACTGTTTATTTGTACAAACCGACTATTTACAACGATGAATCAATACATATGCTTAATCCTGAGTGCGGGTTCCGCGACACTACATCAAATATTTAGTCAATCATGCACTCCTTTAACATCTACGGGGACGGGGGAAACGGAACGGGACGCTTTTGACGAAACACGTGGGAACAACGGTATTACACTACGCATTAAATGCTAACGGACAATTTGTGCTCGAACGCATTCACGGCGATACAAGGCGATACACGGAATTAAAAACTAATCGCTAAGCTACGCGCGATAAATACATATTTTACGGCTAAACCGCGAAGCTATGCCGTCGGCAGATCGCGGCGCGCGGATGCGACGGCGGGTCAGGACCTAGCTATATGCGCACCTGAATGAAACAACAAAAGCAAAAGCTACTTGCCGCCGACGACGATGATGCTGTCGCTGGCGCTCGCTGGTGCTGTCGCTGACGCCCGCTGATGTCGTCGCTGGCGCTCACTGGCGCGGTCGCTCGCTGGTGCGGTCGCTGTCGCTCGCTGGTGCGGTCGCTGTCGCTCGCCGGTGCGGTCGCTGTCGCTCGCTGGTGCGGTCGCTGCTGTCTGGGCGACCGGGCGCGCGCTCTCTCTCTCGCTCCTAGCTGCTGGCTCGCGCGGCTGCGCGTGGCGGCGGCTCGTAGCCGCTGATGGCGTCGCTGGTTCACAACGGCACGCGTATGGCAACGCGCACACGCCTCCTCAAGGCTTCCGCTCACAGTCCGGGGCTGATACGAGGACGTCGCCGCGTGTCCTCTCCTCGTCGATGCCGATGTCTTCGCACGGAGTTTGCGCGAGGGCAAACTTACTACGCGTTCCCGCGAAAGGTGCAAAACTGCAACCTCACTTCACGTTTCACGATGCGATCGCGAACGAGCAAAACTACTGTATTCTAACGCGGGACAAAATGAAGGTGCGTCGGGGTCGAAAAGGAAAAAGAAATGCGACGGAGAACCAACTCGAGAACTCGAATTGACGAAGGTCAAGACAAGAATGCGAAGTTCGTTCCGAACTTCTTACTTCCTACAGCGCTTCCAGCGCCCTCGCGGCTCGCGCGTATTGTTTCGCGGGCACGCCCGAACACTCGCGGTTTCGCACGAGCGCTCTCACCTACAGCCGCCATTCGGGCGGTTACAATATATATATTAATCGTGTGCGACCACCACGGCCCTTGGCATTTTTGAGTAAGTAATTTGGATAGAAATTAGGAGTATGGAGATTATATATGTTAATGTGTGTGTAGATACGCATATATATGCGTATTTCAATCAAACGCTGGATGTCGAGCTGATGTTTCTTTATTACTGCTCGTCTCCTAGTATCCTTATCTTCTATACTTAAATATATTATATATATATATATATATATATATATATATATATATATATATATATATATATAATAAACTTCTTGTGACAAATGATCAACTACTCCGCTACTTATTTCATAAAAATATTATAAAATATAAATTTTGTATGGATCATTTATAATTTACATATTTAACTTGGGCTACTACGGCCCTGATTAATACTAGAACAATCGATAAAACAGAACAGGATTTTTCATACACTTCGAGTTCCGTAAACTTCCACAGTATATTAAAAATCAGGCGCTTCAATCGATTTTAAGTTCCGTCAGAGGTATGGAGCACTCTTAATAAAAAACATAGCATATGTCCTTCCCAAGATAATATAGAATCTATATGTCAAATTTCAGAACAATCGGTTAGGTAGTTTTTTCGGTTATCGTGTACAAACAAAAACACGCTTTGTCTTTATAAATTAGTATATGATATGATATGATATGATATGAAGTATGATATGATATGAAATGATATGATATGAAGTATGATATGGTATGATATGATATGATATGAAGTATGATATGATATGATATATATATATAGAGAGAGAGAAAGAGAGAGTAGTTTGGGCTCAGACAATAAGGGTATCTCATCATTAATTAACTATCGTTAAATACCGGACTTTACTGGCCAAATTGAAGTTTGTCAATGATCGAAGTTGGATTAACCGAATTTTATCAACCGAATTTTTCGGAATCTTTTAACAACACAATCTTTTCCCATTTCTTGGAGGGCGAAAATTGAACTCTTAAATCACAATCCTTAACAATATCTTATATAATCTGTTCAAATAAATAAATAATATATTGTTGTATATAATTATTATCTATAATTTACTCATAATAAATTATAAATTATATATATTTATATTTTTGTTATTAAAAACGTATGTAGGTACAAAATTGAAAGTTATTCACCAATAAAGCTTCATTTATTGAGATTACAGTATGGACTATAAAATGTTTTCATGCAAACATTAATTGGTAAAAAAACAGCATAAGCTTTGTAGGAACGGGCCTGGCAAGTGTAGACCTACTTTTTTAATAATAATGAATTATCAGAAAAAATAGCAGAAGAATTTTCACTTAAAAACATCGATGATTCAAGATAATTAACTCTTTTTTATGAGTCCACGCGTGGACCAAATGATGTGAAAGTAAACTCGGCTATTGGTAAACGATCTCATTACTTTATTAAGCTTCATTTCCGTTAAAACTATTTATTTATTATTACTTTTTAGAGTTTTAGATATATTTGTGTAAACTATACATGCTGTTATATATATAACAGATGTTATAAAATGTACTTAGCCATTTGTTTTAATGATCCATTGTTTTAACACGTTATTGTATATATTTCTGTTTTAATCTATTACTGAATTTAGAAAAATATTCTATATAAATTTTTTATAAAAAACATGCGGAGGTGTATTTAAAATTCTTACTATTCTAAGGTACATCAAATTCGCCTAATAATAATTAGCATGAAATTTCGTCGTCTTTTTACTTTCAGGCACGTACGACATTTTACTTATCAATTTTCTTCTAAAGACGAGCCAGGCAAACAATATCAACTGCTACATTAGGCTACTAATAAATTGAAAATGTCAAAAATCGATTCTAATACTACAGAAAGTAATTGTTTTACTAAATACATTTGAATTTTCTAACAACGAAAACATGTTTTAATATTTTAATAGTTTCTATCATCATGAAAAAATGTGTTCCTTGTACTATTTGTTAACTTATCAAATAGTGGCTTTTTATAAATGGTTGGGTACAACTATTTAATACAGATAAATATAAATACAGCTATAGAAAAATAAATAAGAAAAATTAGAACAAAATGTTCACATGAATTCAGTCTAGAGTTCAATATTTATCCGATTTCTCCTAATTTAAGTTACTAAAATTCAAATATTGGAGTGAAGGGGAAGGTACATAAGTTATTCTCCAAGTAGTTAAAATTATTCTCTGTATGGATAATTATCTATGTTTGATATTATATAATTCAAATTGTAATCTGAACAATTGATTATCATATTTCAATATAATTCATGAATTACAGTTTAGAAATATGTAAAAAAACTATATTGTATTATTAGGGTGAACTATTATGCTTCTCCAATTTTCATAATTGCATTAGTTTACTACTTAAGTTATATACTTAAGTTTCAGAAATCGTGTACGATCAAACATTAATAAAAATGGAGAAATTTAAATTAACGAATATCCAACTAATTCAGGAAGCAACTATTAAATTTATTTCTAATTCGATATAAATAAATGCTTATGTCCATTTTCCCTTTGCATATTTTAAGAATTTCGTGTAAGAATTTGACTAAAATATTGACATTCAAGCAATAAAATTATGATTAATAAATGAGAGCTGCATTAAAATTCAATTCTCTTTAGTAATTACCCCGTTAGTAATTTCGACCGTTACGCCCTTTTCTCTCTTAGCGAATGTCGGCAATACGACTATCTGATGTTCAAGAGACGAAAAGCTTCAACATTTTTAAAATTTAAGCTTCTTTTATTGATTTAGCCTAGGTAGCCTGTTACGAACTCAATGATTCTTTGAAAAATTTAATGAATGATAGAAAAATTACTCTATATTGTTTAAAGAAACAAATTTAAACAATAAATTGAATATTAAATAAATGAATTTAGATAGTAAATAAATTTACATTAAAATTTAATAAATTTAATATAAAATGAAGAAGCAACTTAAATTTAATATATAAAAAAGAAAAATTCAATATAAGCTATTTAGTTATACTTTTATGGATACAAAATGTATGATTTGTTTGTAATATATAAAAAAGGTGTTGACCATATAAATTCCAAATTATAAATACTACAGATATCTGAAAGAAAATTAACAGAACAATAATGCACAATATGCACATTTTACAATATCGTATACATTAAACGAATATTTTCGAATAATTAAAAAAGACCTTGTTAATTTATGAAGCTTTAATAATATTATATTCTGCAGCTGCTTTGGCAATATTTCGAAAGATCAAAATACAAGGATAATAAAATTATATTTTGTACATAACAATCAATTGATTTTTGGAAAAGATGTCAGAATGTAATATAATAATCCCTTGTATGAAATGAACTGGATATACTGTTCTTTATTCTATAATATTTTTTCATTTGAGTAAACTTGTCTCCATATATATTAAATAAATCTTTTATTATTTAAGTATAGATAGCTTCTATTTACCAGGTCTGTAAGTTGAAATTTAACGATCTTTTCGATCAAGAAAACACTAAATTTTTGAGAAAAAATTTTTGTTTCTTCATAATTTTTTATTCGAAATTTACTTAATGTTAGAAATTCTATTTATTTAAATCAAGAAATTAAAATAAAATTAATTATTACTTAATGCATATAGAAATAGATTATTTATCTTTAAGAAGCCTGTATACTTTTGAAACTAAGAAACAAAATACTTAATAAGAGTTTTTCCTATTTATCAAGTGGTGCGGTAACGCCACAAATGCAAGTTTGACAACCCCCAAAATGGCGCGGCCGTTGCGCTATTTTACTTTTATATTAGGATTTTAATATTTGAAAAATCATCATTAATCAGATCCTCAATTAAAATTTCAATACATTACAAGTTTTGTGTCAGCTAAATATTCAGTAATTTTACAAGATTCATTTAATAGTGATTGATGGAAGGTACCAAATTTATTGAAACTGAAAACTGCTTTTCAACTGATTTCAAAATGATTTCCAATAAATTTCTTAAAAAATGATTTCGATTATTGCAAATGATTTAAACTAATCTTAAATGGTTTTCAAATAAATCGTGTAAAAAAGTCCAATGATTTCGTAGACTGAATACGACACTAGTGTAATTTTATAAGGGTAATTATTTTGGGGAAAAACGAAATAAATTAGTATCTACAATTCCCTTATTAATCAATAAACTTTTCAGAGACGGACCCACAAGTACGTGTCAACATAATTTTTAAATTATATTTTCATAGTACCGTATTCCCACGTTATAAAGAAGTGAGCACATAGGCACATTTTTAATAAGCAGCTTTCTCGTCGAATAATAATAAGTAATAATTTCGAAACTTACACGAATTGGTATACATAAATATATACATATATTTAACCAAGTAAAAATTGATTTCAATATTTTCCTTTGGTCATAAATTAGAAATATTTAGAAATAAAAAACTATGAGTTATTTTTTATGAATCGCACATTTATATGCAATTCACTGAGCAGTCTAATTAGGAAAACATTTCATTTATATAAATATATAAAATATTAGGTTACCAAATTACTCCCTTCCGCCTTTTTGTCTTATGAATTTCGCAGCAATGTAAAAAGCGCTACAGAGTTCGTATCTGGCAATAATATACATCATTTGAAAGGTCTTGACATAACGTAGAAAACGACCGTATGCATGATTAGTTTGGATATTGCGTTCAAAAGTTATAGACGTTTAAACATCGAGTTCACTAACACAGAAATTCGCGCTATTTGAAAGATTTACTTCGTCAAAGGCAAATCCGCTAGAGAAACGTTCCGAGAGATTAATGGTGTTTGGGGGTGGCACAACATTTGCAGAAGGCTGGATACAAAAAAAACTTGATGTTTGGGTGCGGCATGATTTGACGCAAAAAAATCTTCTGGACCGAAGACTGTTGGTCTGGTCGTGTTTGGTCGTGGTCCAAGGCGGGTGGACCGTCCCAAACAGTGGCCAAGCCGGGATTGGCGGCTAGGAAGATTTTGCTGTATGTTTGGTGGGATTGGAAGGGAATCATCCACTATGAGCTGCTCCCATATGGCCAGGCGCTTAATTCCACCATCTACTCTGAACAACTGGGCCGCTCGAAGCAGGCTATCGAACAGAAGCGTCCACAATTGGCCAACAGGAAGGGTGTAGTGTTCCGCCAGGACCATGCCAGACCACACACTTCGATGATGATTCGTCAAAGCTACGGGAGTTTGGATGGGAGGTTTTATCGCAAACACCATATAGCCCGGATATAGCGCCAAATGATTACCACCTGTTCCTGTCCATGTCGAACGCTCTTGGTGGTGTAAAGTTGGACGCAGTTGGTGGTGTAAAGAGGCTTGTGAAAAGTGGCTATCCGAGTTCTTCGCAAATAAGGAGAGGGATTTCTACGAGAGGGGTATTATGAAGTTGCAGTCTAGATGGAAACAGGTTATCGAACAAAACGGCGCATATTTGAAGTAAATCCGACCACTGTAACACTTTTTATAAAGCATTGAATGAAGAGCAAAAAAGCGGAAGAGATATATTTGACAACCTAATATATTCATTATATTGATAGATGTTTGACATAAGAGAGAAGTTTCAAATGATAAAGTATTCGAATACACTGTTCGTGCCTTGTTTTATACTATTGTAGAAAGTGATTTATTTTAAAGAAACTGATTTATTCTATCATCCAAACAAGGAACTGCTCCTGAAAGTCGTCGACAAACACGTGGGAATCGTGTTCTATTAGGAGTACAAATAAGCTTCCGTCAATTAAAAAAATGGTGCCAGCGATAAGATAACATCGAAATTGTTAGCTGTAAAAAGTGGTATAGTATATGTTGACATCTGGAAACAGCATAACCTTTTAATACCTCTGACTTTTTGCTAGGATCACTTAGTTTTCATCGTGTTAATTTGTTAAGTTTTGAGCCAAGTAAGTGTCATTTGCGGGAATGGTTAATTTACTTCTATCATTTAAAGGAATCTGCAGCTGAAGCACATCGGCTACTCATAGAAGTATATGGTGATGTTAATTTGAGTGAGAGAAGTTGTCAGGAGTGATTCCAAAAATTTAAAAGTGGTGAAATTCACGTGGAGGACAAAACACGCAGTGAAAGGCCCAAAGTGTATCTTGACCCAGAATTGGAAGCTTTACTGGAGGAAGATCCATGCTATATGCAAGAAGAATTTGCACAAGAGTTAGGAGTGCTAAGCAAGCTATTTTGCAACGTCTCAAAACCCTGGGTATGGTACAAAAGCAAGGAAATTGAGTTCCTTACGAACTGAAGCTAAGAGACGTTGAGCGTCGCTTACTCGCTTGCGAACAATTGCTCAAAGGCAAAACCGCAAAGGATTTTAACATCGAATCGTGACGGGAAACGAAAAGTGGATTCGCTACGACAACCCCAAGCGTAGGAAGTAATGGGGTAAGCTTGGGAATGCCTCTACTTCGATATCCAAGCCAAAAATTCATGGCAAGATGCTAATACTGTGCATTGGGTGGGATCAGCTTGGAGTAATATATTACGAGCTATTACAACACAATCAAACTATTACGGTGGAACGTTACCAACAACAGCCGACGTAATTGAGCCGAGCATTGAAGATTAAACTTCCACAATATGCCAAAAGGCACGGTAGTCATTTTTTAACATGACAGCGCTCCGCCACATGTTGCAGAAATCGTAAAGGAAACATTAGAAACACTGAATTGAGACGACGTACTATCCCATCCGGCGTATTCATCAGACGTTGCTCCTTCAAATTATCACCTATTCCGGTCGGTGACTCATGGTCTAGCTGAGCAGCTTCACTTCTTACGAGGAATTGAAAAAATGGGTCAATTAGTGGATCACTTCAAAAGACGAGCAATTTTTTAGACGGAGTATCCACTTGCTGCCCGAAACATGGTCAAAAGTAGTAGAAAGTGGTGGGCAATATTTTGAATGACATTATTAGTACCTTTTTTATAATAAATTCGTATTTTTTTATACAAAAAGGCGGAAACTTATTTGTACACCCAATACTTACCAAACATCTCCCTGCAGAATTTGTCCCGACAAACCAGAACATCGTATTCTACTGACCAAACATGGAACTACCAGTTTTCGTCGTCGACAAACACCTGCACATTCTGTTCTACCGTGTGAACAGGACGCTTCCTGTAGAGTTTGTCCGGCAAACCAAAACATCCGGACAACAACAAAATCTGTTCTTTTTCCCGAATATAAAACTCCCTGTAGATGTCGTCCCGTTACAGCTGGATATCGTGTCCTACCGTCCGAACAGGATGCTCCTGTAGAATTTGTCCCGAGATATCTGGACATCGTAATCTACTATCCGAATAAGAAATTATCTGTAGAAGTAGTTCTGACAGACACCAGGACACTTTTTTCTACCATCCGAATACGAAACTACCCATGCTAGTCCGACAAGAAACTACCTGAAGTCGTCCCGTCACAGTTGGACATTGTATTCTCCTATGCAAACATGAAACTCCCCCTGGAAGTCGTCAACTGACACCTGGACATCGTATTCTATCAGCCAAACATAAAACTCCCGTAGAAGTCGTCGACAGGCACCTCCACATCGTCTTCTACCACCCAAATAGGAAGCTACAAGTGGAAGTCGTCGGCAGAGACCTAGACATTGTGTTCTACCATCCGAACATAAAACTCGCTGTAGAAATCGACTGACATATCTGGATACTGTCTTGCATCGCCCAAACAGTACTATTCGTGGGAGTCGTCTTAGCACACCTGGATATCGTATTCTACCGTCCCATCAGGATGTTCCCTGTAGAATTTGACCCAATACACCTGGAGTTCATATTCTATCGGCCAAACATGAAACGCACGTGGAAGTCGCCACAGATCTGAACTAGTGTTCAATCATCCAAGCATGGATCTCCCCGTGGCAGACAGACGTCGACAGACACCTAGACATTGTATTCTACCATCTGAACAGAAAAATACCCGTCGAAGTCGTTGACAAACACGTTGACATCGTCTTCTATCGTTCAAAAAAGCAAATCCTTATAGTAGTCGTCTCAACACACCTTGACGTCGGATTCTACCGTCCAAATACTAAAACTACCAGTGGAAGTTGTCAATAGACACCTTAACATCTTGTGCTACAGTCCAAATACGAAATTCCCTGTAGAAGTCGTCCCGACACACCTCGACATCATATTCTACTGTCCAAACATGAATCTAGCAATGGCAGGCGTCACCAGACACATGGACATCTTGTTCTATCATGCGAACCCAAAACCCTCTATAAAGGTCGTCCCGACAGATCTCGACATCTTCTTCTACCGTGCAAACATGAACCTGCCGGAGGCAGGTGTCGACAAACACCTGCACAGTATGTTCTATCACCCCAACGGAATACTATCCATGGAAGTCGTCGACAAGCACCTGGACATCCCTTTCTACCGTCCGAATACAAAACTCACTCTAGAAGTCATCCCGACACACCTGGACATGGTATTCTTTCGGCGAAACATGAAACTCCCGTGGAAGTCGTCGACAGACACCTCCACATCGTCTTCTACCGTCCAAACAAGAAACTCCCGTGGAATACATAGACAGACACCTGGAAATCGTATTCTACCGTTCCATTAGGATGTTCTCTGTAGAATTTGTTCCAATATACTTGAACATCGTATTCTATCGGCCAAACATGAAACTTCTGTGAAAGTCATCGATAGGCACCCCCACATCGTCTTCTACAGTCGTGAATCGGCCCGTGGCATGCGTAAGCAGGCACATGAACATCGTATTTTACCGTCCAAACACAAAACTCACTGTAGAAGTCGTCCTGAAACACCGGGACATAGTATTCTACCATCCACACATGAAACTCCCTGTAGAAGTAGTTACGTCACACCTGGATATCGTATTCTACCGTCCAAACATGAAACTACCCGTGGAGATCGTCGACGGACAACTGGACATGGTGTTCTACCATTCAAACAGGAAACTACCGAGTAAAGTTGTAAACAGACCCCTGGTCATCGTGTTCTATTATCCCAACAGGAATCTATCCGTGGCAGACGACGTTAGGTACCTGAACATCTAGTTTTACCGTCCAAACACGAAACTCCCAGTAGAAGCAGAGATAATAAGGAGAGTATATATACAGTCCCTGATGAGGAGCCGTAGCGAGCTCGAAACGTTGGACAAGTCTTCAATTAGGTAAGGGTGTTGGGGATAGTCAGACTGCACTTTACTAACAAAGAATTTTTTCAGCTAATATTTTATTTTCAGATTAGTCTACGGGGGTGAATGTAAACAAGGACAGTCTGACTGTCATTATAATTTTAATTTAATTTTTAATTTAATTTTTATTTTTAATTTTTATTTTTTTATTTTATTTTTATTTCTTATTTTTTATTTTTTATTATTATTTTTATTTTTTATTTTTATTTTATTTTTATTTTTATTTTATTTTATTTTTGGATGGAATTGATTGGACTGTAAGACCAATAAAAAAATATTTATTAATTTTTAATAATAAGGAGAGATTGTCGATGCCATATACGAATGAACGTGCGCCGTCCAAAGCGCCAACTACTACACTAACGTAGCAACGCGACGTCACAGTTATGTCAGCATAAATTAGTGTGCGCATTTGCCTACGTCACGAGCTGTGACGTTGCAATAAATATATATAGATATAGTTGTAAGATTATGTCCAATGTGACGTTGCTATTTTCGTTTGAATCATAATAGCATAGAATTTGAAGTTTTGTATTTTTTACAATTTGTATTATCAATAAAAAAAGTACAAGTATTTTAAATAATTATAAATTTTGACACGAGCTTAAACATTTCTTCAAAAAATACAAGTATAGCATAGATTTTAATGTTAACGTAGTTGATTAACCCATGTCTCTGATCCTACATATTTAATATAATTCATAAATCACATACATGATTCTTACTTTCCTTAATTCAAATAGTATGCTTTTCATTGATATTTATTTTAAACTAGTCTGTATTTTTACTTATTGATATTTTAAACTATTCATCTAACTCCGATTTAACACGAAGATTAGTCGAAGGAATAGAGACATTTTCTGTATAAACTAGTAACGAAATTATTCTGTTTGTTTATTAATAATATTACAAAGATTGTGGACATAACCTCACCTATGATGAAATTATCTACTGAAGAAATTGTTCAAAATAAATTATCTGATTTACTTATGTATATTATAGAGTAATTATAATAATTTATTTTCTTATAAAAATTATAGTATAAAATTTTAAAGAATATATAATTAATCGTTTATAATCTTAAATATATATATATATATATATATATATATATATATAATTGAATCCAGAGCTGTTTTGAAAAGCTTGTCAGATTTATATAAAAAATTGATAAAAATTCTAGATAGATAGATTACGTATAGATTTTGAGTCGCTTGATTACAAATATTATAAAACTTGATAACACAAAAGGTTTTGGAACAAATTGAATAAAAAAATATAGATCGTATCAAAGTATAATACATATTTTCCATGCAATTTTTCTCTAAAAGAACAAAAGAACAAAAATTTCTCTAAAAGAACAAAAATTCTCTAAAAGAACAAAAATTTCAGAAAAAAAATTTGGTAAAAAAAAATTCGTGGGATAAAAAAATTATAAAAATCAGACCAGTTTACAAAAAAGAAAAAACATAATAATAACTAATAAAAAGAAAGAAACAAAGCATGCAAAAGAGATAAATTTCAATGTAGGTGATTATTTCTTAATAAGTGGCCCGAAACCCGCGAAATTGTCGAATCGATATGCCGGTCCATTTCGTATAATACAAATTATCGGGAAGAATAATATAAAAATTCAGCACAAAAAACGCGGAAAAATCGTTCATGCGAACAGATGACGAGTATCATATATTAACAATGGCTTGAGAAACGACAAGTTTAAAAGTAATAATAAACTCCAAGCATACGCATAACTGACAGTCTTAAATGAGAGAATATACCGATATATGAGTACATATGGAAAATTGTGTGCATATATGTATATATTCGTTTAAAAAATCAAAAAAAGAGAAAAAATTAGAAAAATATATAAAAACGCAAAAAAATCCGATAACGAACCCACAGCGTCATCGATAATAAATACTTAATAAATACTTCAGTAAGAGTAACAAATGTAAAACACATTAGGTAATAACTATTTAATTTGTAGAAGTAAATTAATATTATATATATATATATATATATATATATATATATAAGATTAACTTTTGGCTACATATTTATCAAGAGATAGTATTTAATACTATCGACTAACTATATGAATGATAAGAACGCTTCAGTATTTATTAAACATTTGCATATTTCTAACCATTAGTAATTGAATAGCTCATAGTTCAACTTTGCTTGCGATTAATAACTGTAAGATCTTAAAGTATTATAACAGTTAGAATCGGAAGAAAAAAGCCAGATTCCAAAACCTAATACCCATCCACTAGAAACCAATCCAACTCAAGAAGACAGCAGTTCATACTCATAGCTATGGAACACAGCGTAATAGTTGATTAGGGTCATTTTAATCCCTAACCAACCATTGAAGGTGGTGGGTGTTGCGTCCCGCAACTACGTGGTTGTTTTGTATAGAGCCAGCCAAGAATTTCACAGCGCGCTTGCCTGTGTACTTCCCAAAAGTTTTCCGAACTACGGAAAATAAGGAAAATATATATATATATATACTAGCATCCCCCGTCTCGGCTTGGCCCGAGATAATAATTTAACCGATTTCATAAACAATTCAATAATATCTAATTAAAAAGTACTCTTATATATACAAATCTATATTTCTATAAATAATTAACCGTAATTTACCTGTCGTCGCTTCTGTATAAAAAGCTGCTTCAACGTAGCGACCACTTCAAAAAGTTAATATTTTGCCGACTATTTTATACAATCACACACACATGCATATTACATACGACTAGTATGGGAAAAATTGTACTTTCGAGTTCAAGCGGTAGAATAAGATGTCCAAGTCTCTCGAGACGACGTTTTCGGAGAGTATCATATTCGGACTATAGGAAATTTCTCGGGACGCTTGCTATATAGAGTTGTGTTGGGGAGGTAGAATACAATGTCCAGGTATCCCGGGACTACTCTTACTGGGAGTGTGCGTGTTCAAATGATAGAATACGAATCTCTTCATAGAAGTCGTACTGGCATACCTGGATTTTGTTTCCCACCAGCTATACACGAAATTCCCCGTAGAAGTCGTTTCAAAACACCTGGAAATCGCATACTATGATCCGAACATGAAACCCCCCTTAGATGTTGTCCCGACATACCTAAACATCGTTTCCTACCAACTAAACACGATATAGTCCCAGTAGAAGTCGGCCCGAGAAAGCTAGCATCGCTTCCTAACGACTAAACACAATACTCCCTGTAGAAGCCGTTTGCAAAGACCTAGATATCGTATTTTACCGTCCCAACACGAATCTTTCCATAGAAGTTGATTTCCTCATACCTTGATCTCGTTTTCTATCAACTAAATACAATATTCCCCGTAGAAATCGCCCAGAGACACCTGGACATCACATTCTATCAACCGAACACACAACTGCGTATAGAAATTGTCTTGAGGCAACGGAATATCGTAATCAACCGCCCATACCCGCCAATACAACAGTACTCAGTAGAAACCGTATTTAAAATATGTATATATAACATGTACAATATAATATACATACAATATATATATGTATAGATATATATATATACCTTTTCTATTTCCGTTTTTTCAATTAAATACCATGAATATTTTCGTAGTGATGTTAACTGAAATTCAAGCAAAATGTTGGTATGCGCATAGCATATTTTTTAAATAGGTGATGGATATTGTTTTTTTATGCAGAAGTGACGATATATTTTATTTATATATACATAGTTTCGAGGTTGTTGGTAAATAACCATATTTTGCCAGCCTTTCTTTTGTTCGAACTAAAAAAAACATAGTCACTTGTCACAATTCTGAAGTTAATAGAATGTATAAAAATAAAAATATAATTTTTCGTCACAAACTATATTCAGTATGATGTGACATACAAAACCATTTTGTAAGAGAAGGAGAGAGAGAGAGAGAGAGAGAGAGAGAGAGAGAGAGAGAGAGAGAGAGAGAGAGAGAGAGAGAGAGATTTTCCCACGTAAGAGAAAATAAAATTGACAAAAATCAAAAGATATTCATAAGGTGTGAGAGTAATGTCAGGTTAATCTAAAGAACAAAAAAGATAATACCGACAACGTTACATCTCCTTTAGGATACGAATCCCATAGTTGAATATGAACATTCATTTGAGCTGGCCTAATATTAATACTTTAAACAGACAACTTTGAATTGATGTTCGTGATTCAAGACGCCACCTAGTGGCCGCTGGTGAAATTGATTGTTAAAACCATTAACTTAATTTATTGAAAAAAATAAAATGATTTTCAATAAAAAAACATAGCCTATGCCTTTCTCAAGATAATATAGAATCTATATGTGAAATTTCAGAAGAATCGGTTCAGTAGTTTTTTCGGTTATTGTGTACAAAGCAAAACACGCTTTGTCTTTATACATTAGTATATATATATATATATATATATATATATATATATATATATATATATGATATCATATCATATCATATCATATATTTAACTATAACAATTTAATCAATATGATTGTAAGAAAATCTACCTTCGGCTTCAAAAATTAACTTCACCTAGTTGTACAGTTTGCCAAGTCCATCAGAATTGAAAAATCTTGAAATTGCAATCTTGAAATCCATTTCGAGTGGTAGAAAAAGTTATTGTAGTCACCAGTTGAATACAGTTGAAAACGAACATTTAAAAACGAAATATCATTTTTTGACACGTAGCACTTATTTAAAATAAAATTTTCAATTACACTCTGCACTGCCAAAACCCATCGGGCAATTTTAAAATCAAAGAAATAAGTTTGTTTTAGATTCGAAAAAAAAGAACTACAATATTGATCAAACTAATGTAGTAGAATATTTAATTTATATAAAGAAAAGTATAAATTCATATAGAAGTAGTAGAATCGCTGATGGAATAAACGGCCAAAATAAATTTATCAATTTTTATAATTATAAATTAACATTAAAATTTGAATTTGAAATTTCGAAATTTTGTCATGATTTAAATAGGTTAAATAAATAATAGTTTTTAGGAGGTTGTACTTGTTGACGTATCAAAGAGGGGCCCCAATAGAAATTAACTTCAATTTGTTTGCTTAAACAATTAATAATTCACAAACGTATATT
Source organism: Sycobia sp. Sy_11 (assembly GCA_018907035.1). NCBI lineage: Eukaryota > Metazoa > Arthropoda > Insecta > Hymenoptera > Epichrysomallidae > Sycobia > Sycobia sp. Sy_11. The sequence continues at coordinate 2,247,272 of JACCIC010000083.1, read as the reverse complement.
AGTAAAAAAAACAAAATTTATATTGGATACCACTTCTAACAATTTAGATTGAAATTTACATTTCTGGCTATATGAAATAGTATATATAGATATATGTTAATTTAAATAATTTTAATTATTTTTTAAAATTAATTTTTTTAAATAAAAATCGATAAGTTCACAACTCTACATATATACTGAAAACTCCTTATAATATTAAAATAATTTCATTTATGTTTGACAATTCAATAAGCAAGGGAAATATCTGAAAATTGTAGACTAAACCCTTTTCAAAAATTATTTGGTTATTTTGATGCTTTTATTTGAACATTCTGTATAATTCATGTTTCAAAATAATTATACAATTTTCTTCTTGCATAGAAAAAAATATCAATTAATTCTTACAATTTGTTTTCACAAATTATTTTTAGTATGATTTGGCATACAACCATGTCATAAAATAAGACAGAGAGAGAGAGAGAGAGAGAGAGAGAGAGAGAGAGAGAGAGAGAGAGAGAGAGAGAGAGAGAGAGAGAGAGAGAAAGCATTTTTCACGTGATAAAAATTCAAAAATATACAAAAATCAAAAGAAATCCATAAGGTGTGAGAGTAATGTCAGATTAAGCTGAAGAATAAAAAAGGTAATACCGACTAACGTCACAGCTTCTTTAGGATACGAATTCCAAAGTTGGATATGAACATTCACTTGAGCTGGCCTAGTATTAATACTTTATGCCGACTACATTGAGTTGATGTTCGTGATTCAAGACGCCACCTAGTGGCCGCTGGTGAAACTGACCTCTAAAACTGTTAACTTAATTTATTGTTAAAAGTAAAATGATTTTCAAGGAAAAACATAGCCTATGTCCTTCTCAAGACAATATAAAATCTATATGTCAAATTTCAGAACAATCGGTTTAGTAGTTTTTTCGGTTATCGCGTACAAACAAAAACACGCTTTGTCTTTATAAATTAGTATGATATGATATGATATGATATGATATGATATCGTATGATATGATATGAAATGATATGATATATATAGACGAGGAGAGGTCCTAAAGGGAGGAAGAGGATTCAAAAAAATTTTGTACAAATTTTTTATAAAATACATATATGTTTTATTAATTATAAATTTCTTAATATGCTATGAACTATATTATTATGTTTTCATTTATCACAATCAATAAGACATCCGACTATATCAGTAAACTGATATCTAATTCAATTATAGAATACTTTTTGTAATATTTTTAATATATTTAAAATTCTTACTATGCAAAGGGCACACTAAACTCGCCTAACTATTTTACTTTTGTTATAAAAGTTGTTTTTTGGCAGTTTTTATTACCGATTATTTATGCATCCGATTACAAGGAAAACTTATTCTTGCTTTCGATATACTTATAAATAGCAACATTCAGTAACGTGCCTGACTGCTGGCAGAAAAGTCATTTACGCCAGAAACTTGTAGCACCGTCCTACGGATTAAGACAAACTACTTTTTTTAATGGTATACGCGCCTGTAAGAAGTGTTCTTGTATAAAAGTATATCTTCATTGACACTTGATTATAATGTATAAAATTCTATACCCTAACCTCCAAACTCAACATCATGGCACTGCTGAACCCTGTGATAATAAAAGAATAGATATAACTTAATTTAATGCCGAAAATTACGTAAATTTAGTGTGTATTCACTTGATAAACAAAATTAAATAACTGGTAAGATAATGAAAAAGTAAAAAATCACTGCCTTAGGACTTTCATATAATAAAAGTTTTTTACATAAAACTTTTTTTGAATCATAGTATAATGGAATAGCTTTCTGTTAAGTATAAATAGGAGTTAATGCTTTAATATTGATGCAATAATTATTTGAAAATCTCGCCACCCAATATCAAAGAATATACAGCACGGTCGTCCGAAGGATGTAGTAACCATACTTGCCTTCGGTGCACGACCTTGCTCATTGATTATATTTTCCTTTACTACAATCTTTAATATAATCTACCATAATTTACGATAATTTACTGTAATTTAATTGTAGCATGTTGTTTGTATTAATATACTTTGAACTTTCGAAAAGTTCAATTTAAGTAAATATTATTTTAAATGTAAAAAATAATTATTAAAATTATTTTCTTAAATTTAAAAGATATGTGCTTGTAAATAAAAATCTGTTTATTTTCTGTAAAAGAAAATTTTTTGCTTTAAAAATTTCAAATGTAGGCTTATAAGCGCTATAAATTTTAGTAGGAGAAAGGATACTTTGGAAGAAAATGCTGTCTCTACATATGTGTATAGCACGGCGACGTCATTAATCCTACAAGTATTTCTCACCAAAAAAATGTAATTTTCACGCCTTATTTTTTCTACTAGACTACCTATATTTTCTATCTTCGAAGTATATGGAAATATGAGGGTGGATTGATAAGTTTCCGGCCTGACCAAGAGATAGCGCCACTAGGCCTACCTTGAGGTGGCGTTCTATACTAACATCCTTAGATAGCTTGTAGCTATAGTTTCAGTCCGATCGCCATGTTAGTTTAGGTTTGAGAGCACGCTGAACAAGACGCCTCTGTGTTCTTCGTAAAAATGGAAAAGCTGGAAAATCGTGCTGTCATCAAATATTTTTATTTAAAGGGGTTAACGACGAAGTAAATTAAAGAAGAGATGGACTCAACACTGGGGATATTCTCCCCATCATATTTAACCGTTAACCAGTGGGTTTCCGAGTTTAAACAGGCTCGTGTGAGCACCTCTGATGAGCCTCGCTCAGAACGCCCCAATGAGGTTACAACTCCAGATATAATCGAAAAAATCCATCAAATAGTATTGAAAAACAGCAGATTAAAAGTGAGTGAGATAGCTGAGACCTGTAAAATGTCATATGATCGTGTACAAAATATTTTGCACCAACATTTGCATATGGAAAAGCTCTGTGCAAGATGGGTGACGTGTTTGCTACCAGTCGACCAAAAATTGATTCGAAAGAACATTTCTACCGCAAATTTGGCGTTGTATAAGAGTAATCCAAGCGAATTTTTGCGTCGATTCGTAACCGTTGACAAAACTTGGGTCCACCACTACACTCCTAAAACCAAATAACAGCCTAAACAGTGGATTGGACCAGGGGAACTAATTCCAAAGAAGGCAAAAACAATTTTTTTGGCGAACAAGGTTAGTAAAATAATATATAAAATTTGAAGTATGAAACCCTATAGAACGTTTCAAAGAATATTTGTAGCCTGGGTTTAAAATTAATTCCAAAATGTGCAAGTATAGAATTATATTTTATTAATTAAATAGAATTATATTAAATTATTTCGTGCAAATATTTAACCTTTAAAATGATGATGTAATTATTGTATATATAAAAACTTATGTGAAAAAGTATGAGAATATTTTATAAAATTACATTATTATGTCAATTCTATACTAAATATTTTAATAGTTGTTGCTTGGATTTTTTCTGTTATTGGAAATCTTTTACATTTCTTATATATATATATATATATATATATATATATATATATATATATATATATATATATATATTGTATTATTAATAAAAGATTCGTTTACTTTAAATATATTAAATATTTAAAAATTTAAAAATATTTAAATATTTAAAAATTACTGTATAATTCTTTAAGTAACATAATATGAAAAATTTATATTTAACATACACACACATCTCACATTTATCATATATATATTCCTTTTAAGATTATTTGAATCCGTACTATAAATCTGTGTGTGTGTGTGTGTGTATATATATATATAGATATACATAGTAATTACTGTGCAATATGTGTGTAGTTGACTTGCCTACAGCGTGCTACCGTCCGATTCACTATACATGTATATGAGTTGATTGTTTCGTTTTTGTTTTGCAGATCTCGTGCTGGCTATACTTCCCTTATGAAATGAGATGTCCGCAAATAAAAAATTTACTTCTTATGTATTTTGACTCGTAGAGCACGAATCCTGAGGTCTTTTTTAAAAATCGGGGCAGTACATTGTTTAAATCACTTTTATTTCAACAAATGGAAGAGAATTAAAATGTGATATCGGAAAATTTTTTTCTGAAAAAATAGATTATTTCAAATAAAAAAGAATCTAAGAATTATTCTTCCAAAATGCATATTAAAAAATTTATGAGTTTTAGAAATACAAATTTTGCAATCTTTTTGCAACTTAAAAAATCTGTAAAATTGCAGCAGGTTCAAATTTTTGAAAAATTCATAATATTGCTTCTTGAGTAATCTTTTTGAATGATTTATATCTAAATTTTGTTAAATAAACCATGGCTTTAGCAATAAACATTTAATCCTTGTTACGCCACTTTTTGATGCATATCGTCTCGTTCTGACAACATTCTCGTCTGTTATTTTTATTAAAAATTAATAAACATTTGTATAAATTAGTTTATTAATGAAGTTTTATTTAGTATATTCAATTATTAAAACATGTAAACAAATAAATATAGAAACATGAAATGGTACAAGTATTGTAGATAAATTCAGTTGTTTTTTTGTTAATATTAAATATTAATATGAATATAATTATTTTCATACAATGAATAATAATATAAATAAACTACATGCACAATTTCGGAATATTGTACTGGCATTTAGATTGTCGATTTTTATGGTGTAAAGCAGAAAAATATAATGGTCTTCCTAATTTATCTTACGCAATACGAAAAATCTCAAAAAATATTTTAAATAATAATTTTAGATCACAAAAAATTTCTTAATTTTCGAGATAAGTTCGTTCAAACCATTACTTTTATGGCTTACGCTACGAAAATCGAAAATCTAAAAGTCAGTACGATACTTCTAACTAGTAGCTTAAAAAATGTAAGTTCATACGTTTTCATCAAAATTAGACGAGGAAACTAATCGGAAGTTTGCTATTTTTCATTTATATTAGTATGCACATTTACGTACATATACGTTTACATATACGTTAACATTTAGATTCGTAAGAATATTACAATATGTGTGATACGTTTTATGTTATAACAAATATATAATTATATCCTTTAAAATTTATATATAATTTTTCTTTACATTTTACAGAATTTATTGATCCAAAATCTTTTGCATTTATTACATTATATTATATTAGAATAGTTTAAATATTTTTTTTTATTTTCTTTAATTCCAAAATTGTACGGGAATAATTAAATTCAGTAATTTTAATACCATATCAGAAGGTTACAAAATATCTAGTTTCCAGCTTATTAATTTTTCAAAAATTCCTTTAAATTTGTAATGTGTGGTTGTCATTTGGTGTCTTAAGAAGATTTTTAGTTTTCGTTCATTTTATCAGTAAATACAGTAATTGAAGTAATTGAACAAGGATAAAAAATCCTCATCCGAAATGACAGTTCGCCTTGTCGAAAATAATCTCAAATGAATTATGTACATTTGATTTTATTCATCACTTTTAACAAACAACTTTTTTATTCAATAATAATGATATATACGCTGTGAATCATTCAGACAATTTTAAAATATTCAAAAATTTCATGAAACCTGTACAAATTTAAAACAATAACCGTAAAATAATCCTAATAATAAAATGACATTTCAATTATATTCAATTATTTCTAATTTAAGCAAAAGAAAGTATTGAAGTCAATTTTTACATAGTCAAGTATATGTAAATCTGTATGAGTACCAATTCGTGTAAGCTTCGAAATTATTACTCATTATTATTGAATAAAAAAGTTGTTTGTTAAAAGTGATGAATAAAATCAGGTGTACATAATTCATTTGAGATTATATATATATATATAATTAATGAACGCCTATTTGAGGATTTCGATGAAAAAAATTTTTTTCAAACCTATCCACATATGAATTTTGAAAAAATTGGTACATTTACTCTAAAACCATCATACTTGAAATCAATTGTTATATTAACTATATTAATCGTATCTATGACGAAATTTTTCATTTATATGCTATATTATTTAAACTTTAAAAGCGAAGTAAATAACATATTAACTGTTAAAAACTTTAAAGGACAAACAATTCAATCGTTTAAATTTTATAAATAAGAATATTAGATTAAATACTATTTTTCACAATCAGTCTCAGTTGACGGGCAGATATGTTACAATTATTTGGACAATTAAATTATGAATGTTTAAAAATTTTAGCAATTTATTATTTTTAATTCACTCCAAATTAATTGACGAAACAAAGTGTAAACTGTATTAGTTCGACATAGATATGGTCTAGTCTAGTTACTAGAAACTAGTCTGAGTTAATCAATTTGAACTATAAAGATTTTTAGAGTAAATCTTCCAATCTTTTCGAACTTTAGGTTATATTTTGGACAAAAAAAATTTTCAAGCAAAATCTTGAAACCGGTGTTCATTGTTTTTACGTATAGAAGCTGTAAAAAATTTCATACGATTATAAAATGTCAAATTCAGATTGGCATGCGATTTATAAGAGAATGTATTTCGAGCCTAATTATTTAATGCAGTTCATGAACTCTTAAACTTTTATGTAATATAATTTTATGCCGTTTGTGCTTGAGATTCCGAAATTCAACCACATTCTACTTACTCTTTTTGAGTTATTTTTAAATCTTCTATCGGAATTTGTACAAAACGTTTTAATTTTTATATATTGTAACTTTTAGATGAAAAAGTAAAGAAAGTATAAATCTTTTCTACAAATTTAAAAAAGTTTTTTCATGAAACCTACCGTTATCGTCGTATCGAAAAGAATGAAGAGTGTGCAGAACAACGTATGGTATATAAAAAGTTAATAAATATCATCTCTTGAATTGTATTTTATAATAATATGGAAAATTAGTCTCTTTCTTGACATGGTAAATTTATTAATATTATATGCGCTTTTCAAATACATTTTTAAAAATAAATTTTCGCATAATTTTTTTGTAATTTTCATTGTATTATTTTTATAAATTGAATAATTAGGATTAAAAAAAAGTTTTAAACATTGAAGGACTTTTATATTTTTAGAGTTCCCTATATAAGTTAACTGTTCATAAAGTTAGTACTGCTCTAAAGATTAACATACTATAAGCAATTCACAAGCATCAAAAAATACCAATGTTTCGACCTTCTAATTTTTTTTACACTTTAAGTTTTAGCTAGATATAATTTAGTTATTTATTATCTAGTTCGTTTTCACTAATGGGCAAAATTAAATAAATGGAAAGAATCTGAATACGGAGTAAAATGTATTTATTGCGTAATAACTTTAATATAATAAAATATTTATACATCAAACCTTTTTTGAAAGGTCGTCTAACAGAATAGCTTTATATTAAGCAATAAGAAGTAATATCATAGTTTAATATTGACGCTATAATTATTTCAAAATCTCCCAACCCAATATCAAAGTATATACTAAAAACACGGTCGTACGCCGGCTGTAGTACGCACACTTGCCTTCGGAGTATGACCACGCTCCTTGATATGAAAACGTTATTTTTAAAATATTTAATCAAAATGTGAAAATGTGTAATAAACAAAATTTCATTTTCATTATTTTCATACCCGATGCTTTGTTTCAAAATCGCAGTTTTTCTGAACTCAACATAGTATAAGATGTAAAAAATTTGGTTTGTATCAACATCGATGGCAAATGTACGAATCGATAGTCTGTTCAGAAATTCACTCTCAAACAGCAATTTTTAATTATTTATGATTAAATTTTTGTTTAGCTAAATATATTCTTACTAACAATCCTTCATCGATATTGTTCTTTTAACCTTCTCTCCATATGCGAAGTTTGAAAAGATAACGATTTTTACGCTTTTAGAGTGGGGTAACTTATTAAAAAGTGATTTTTTGAAATGCTCACAAATTATAGTCATCTATTTTATTCTTTTGACTATAAAGAATCATACTAGACTTTTTGGGATTCCCAGAAAATTATTGTAGTATTTTCTGGGATGCCCAGAAAATTATTGTAGTATTTTCTGGAATGCCCAGAAAGTCCTCATTCATTTTCGGAGATGCCCGGAAAATTCGAATAGATACCGCACACTTCCCAGAAAAGCAATTTTCGTTATAAATTTTTTTTTGCAATTATTAAAAAAAAAAAATTATTAAAATAGTTAATTATAAATGTAAATGTTTGATTTATGTAAAAATAAAGGTGGGTCCCAGAATGTTTGGATTTATCCATATATATATATATATATATATATATATATATATATATATATATATATATATATATATATAAATATACACATAGTTTTGGGTTTTTGGTAAAGTAACTTCCTATTTTACTACCATTGTTTTTTGAATGTGAAAAAAATATAATCGTTGACCTCCTGAAGATGATATAAAATATATATCTCGAATTTCAAAGAAATCGGTTCATTTTTTGTTTCACGTGCACAAACAAATACACGCTGCCTTTTTAAATTAGTCTGTGAATCTAGTTATCTAATATGTATCAAATTTATGAGTACATACAATCTTTAAAGTAAAAAATGTTAAAATATAAGAAACTGCAAATGTAAGACAGGTATAAAAATCAAAAATTGTTTTTTAAATTTAAAAAATAAATTTTCGATTAAGAAAGCATCGTTTAAATAAAGAAAATATTTATTAAAATAAAGAAAATATTGGTTTAAATAAATAATATATTTAGTCATTTCTAAGAAATTTATTTTTCCTAAATTTTACAAAAATTTTGTAAGGACAAATTAAACAAATTATTTGTTTGAATCAAAGAAAATTTCTTTGAATTTACGAATTTTTATTCTCATTGTTTATATACTAGATTTTTTCTTTTTTCTAATTATATTCCCGTGTATAGGAAAAATGCTGCTTATATTCATAAATCATAATCACAATTTTTATGATATACAATTATAATATACATAGTCCCATACATGCCTACAAATCAAAACATTCATCAGCATTGCACTCTTTAGTACATCACCTGCTGTATAAATACTTATGTCAACTTAAAATAAAAAAATATTCCTTTTAAAATCCTATAATTTACTTTTCATTTGAGAAGATTAATTCTCATTATTTTAGTACACTCATTCCATTAAATATTTTTGATATATCAAAATAATTATTCATAATTATTTATTACCAAGAAAATTTTGTTGAATATATAAATTTTTCTAAATATTCTCCATGTATTCTCTATATCCTTCTTTTTCTTATAAATATTGCTATACTCGCTGCTACTTCATACAGCGCTGAGGAAATAAAATAATATAAACGCCACCGCTGTCGGTATACTTCTCTCCTTGGAGAAATAAAGATCCAATTTCTTCCTCCCATTTTCCTGCCTCGCAGTAAGAGACAGTTCTACATAATTTGTGAAACAACCGTGGCGGAGGTATCAGAAGTAGCGGTGGGCTTCAATTCGCCGGAGCGACGTTATATACTCACCCTGCCACCAGCGTTTCCCGAAGGAAATTAGGAAACAGGAAGTAAATACGCGGAAACAAGTATCACTGGCTTTAAAATCCACACCTGAATCCACAACCTGTACACTCTTGCCACACACACACACATATATATATATATATATATATATATATATATATATATATACTGTGCATAGTCTATCTCTCCAAGTTATAAAAGCAAAATTCCTGGAATAATACAGCCATCGACATTGAGATATATAACTAGTGTGGCGTGTGTATTTCAGTTCCACGATCCTACCATTTATGATTCCATTTGACTATGCACTTTTACTTTACAGATCTCAATGTATCTCTTTTTTGGTAGACCTCCGTTGGGCGTATAAGACTTGTATTTAACCGCTTCGCCTTCATGTTTTTAATGAGATGCAAGCCCAATATACCAGGGGTGTAAGTTGCAATTTTCCAGTTTTTTCGATAAAGAAAACACATGATTTTCAGGAAAATCTCACAGTTTCGAACATTCATGGTATATTGAGGCAAACCATTTGACGATCTATCTTTCGTGGTGAGATCTGAAAAGTAGGACGGGTGCCAAAACACTTTCCAATTAAGTGATTTCAATGTATCGCTCACCGGTTTAGCGGTATGAGATGGAACGTTGTCATATTGAAAAATAATTTTTCTATATTTTCGGACTATTCTGGCCGTTCTTTTGATCAACGCTTCATTCAAATTCATAAGTTGTTGTCAATAGTGATCCTTATTTGCCGTTTCACAAGATTTGGATAACTTGTAGTTCACAAACCACAATTGTCCCACGAAACACAAAGCATCGTTTTAATGCCAAAGCGATTTGTCCTTGCAGTCGATAAGTCGATCTCACCAAGTGAAAGCCATGATTTTTGTCAATTTGAGTCACCGTATCAATTCGATGCAGAAAAATTTTTCTTTAGAACAGTTGAAGCGGTATTTTTATAATAAACTGTGGTTTCCTAAATGGAGGCTCCTAAATTCAGCTTCATAATAATTCAATCAATCATAAGATTATCATAGTTAGAATAACGAATATACAAAATTGCAATTATGCTGTCCCATATCATAACAAATTCTCAATACACTTTTTCGACTCCAAGATAATTAAAATTGTACTTATTTATTATACTTGATTTACATTAACTTACGATCATCAATGCAATAACAATGATTATATGATTTGACAATAACGCACATACCTAAGAAAATTATATCCTTTAGATGTTAATTATTTATGAACTAAATTTAAGTAAATATATTTTATTTTTTTACATTGAAAAATTTTATTCACGTCAGAAATCGAATAATGTGAGAGTAGGCGGCTAGAAGGTGGGGGAAAGGGGGTCAGAAACCCATGGAGCACCGGAGGCACAGAGCACAGAGAAGAGCGCGTAGAAAAAAGGAGTAAAAACCGGTCTCATTGTGTGGGCGTCTACGAAGGTGCGAGTTTCGCGGGCACGTATATATATATATATATATATATATATATATATATATATATATATATATATATATATATATCTGTAAGCTCTTATATATGATCAAATCTGATTGTATGTATGCGCGTTGTCCCTTTTCATCCGCGAGCATGCTAATCTGATCCTGCTTCCTCGAACCGATTTGTCGTTCGTTATAAGATTTCTTGAATGCGTAACACAGCGCCGCTGCTGAGCAGTCCGTCGTTCCCTCACAACTATATACATGAACATGCGGGGCTCTCTTATAGCGTACATATATATATATATATATATATATATATATATATATATATATATATATATATATATATATAATCCATCTGTCCACCACAGGCAATATCAAGGCCGACATCGCGCGGAAACATGATACGGCGCTTTTTATCTTCACACATCCATCCGCCGATCCCATCTGTCCGTGTACGTCCGTCGGTCGCAGGTGCTGCTGTTATTCCTGTATAGTTTTTGCAGTGGCACTCAAAGCTGGGAAACGAGCGACGTCTCAATTTTTCAACCGTGATGAGATTGCGAGCGCCTCCGTGCGTATATTATTGTATAATCCGAAAAATGCACAGAATCGATTCCGCGAAGAGTGCCAACACCGTCAGCTGCATTAATAATTGACCTCTCTCTTCCTCTACTGCCTCATCACCTTCCCTTCATTCCCTTGCACTCTAGAAGTTCTCACCTACTTTTGAACTTTATTATTCACAGACTACTTTCTTTGGATAATGGTACCGCGATCGTATATTTCTATTTTGTATAAATGGTCGTTCGGAACATTCGGCCCTGCTGTTGTTCTTAAATGAAGCGGGGAGAAGAAAAAAATAGTTTTATTTTAAATATTACTGTCTAAAAAATATTATGCGAAGCATACAAGAATCTTTCAAGGAAGTTTCTACGAAATATTCCCAAAAAATTTTTTAAATCTTTCAGAAAGCTTAATTTTAAGTTTCTGAAAACACTACTGTTAGTTTTTTAAAAGAAAGATTCTTTATAAAACTTACAAACATTTTTCAATTACTTTTGATGAAATTAAAAATATAAAAAAACAATCAAAAAATCAATTAAAATATATTCATTAAAAAAAGTTTTATTAATTTTTTGCTCACATAATATGTTATATGCAAATATTAGTTAATTTTTAATTAATAATTATGAAATTTATTCTGGATTAAATGTATGATGTGAATATTACTTTTCTAACTTTTATTATTCTGAATCACTCGTTGCCAATGAGTAATGGAGAAAATTTGATTTTACATTTTTTTGTCCGTTGGAAAATAATTTAAATGAAAACAGAATAATCAAGATTTAGAAAAATATAGTATCATATACTCACCTTAGCTCTCTTTTCAGTTTTGTATTTGATGTGTCTAATCATGACGTTACACATTGTTTAATGTATTCATCATACGCATTACAAAAAGCTAATTTACAAGCTTCTAAAAAATTAGTTTATTTGAAAAAGTTATGTCATTCTTTCTTTATCAAATAAAAAGTTATGAACTTACGATAAATACAGCTACAAAGCCTTAATTTGCTAAAACATTTTTTCTAGTGTTTGTGAGGACTATAGATATCATGTTATAAATTAGTTTTTTTAAATCGTTTCCTCCTTTACTTTTAAGATAATTGATCTAAACAATAATGAATATTTATAACAATAATGTGATTTTTATTGACTTTGTAAGAGTATCATTATTCATAAAAAGAAGAGCTCAACAAAAGCCATGAGAAAAGAAAAGAACCAAGATTTGAAACGTGTACGATGATGGTCATATTATTGTAATGTATGTGTGAGTCCTTTTGCTTAAAATATTTACGTATATCCCTTTTAAAAAAAAAAAAAACTAGAAAGTAATTTTGAAAGAATTCTGAAAGAATATTTTCTACTATAGAATTTTTTCTGGTAGGATATAAAGCGGACATATGAACCTGAATGATATGAAGCGAACATTGAATGTTTTCTGAAAGTTTTTATTCTTTTATGCAATCTTTTCGTAAAGCTTCCATAATCCTTTCCTGTTCTCAAAAAATGTTATAGAAAGTTAAATTAAGATAGTTGTCAACTGATTGTTTTAGTGGCGAGGCACTGGCGCTGCTCGCATGGTTCATTTGGTCTATCTTATTCCAATCGGTGAAATTTTTTGTTTCAAATGAAAAAAGTTGAATCTGTTAAAGGCATATGAACAATAGTAAAAACTTTTAAAAAAACAGGGCTCTACATTAAATTTTTCTCACTTGAAACCAAAAATTTAGCCGCCTGGAATGAGATACATGAAATGTCTGAACAAAGCAACTATATTATTTAGTATTTGTATAGAAGCAAGCAACAAGACAAATCAGTATCAGTGATTGGATACATGGTAGCTGGACAAGCCCTTACGCGATCTAATTTAACTACACTGGGTTACCGCTACCGCTACAACCAAATTAAAATGTAAATGTGACCTGACTACAATGATCGAAGACGATTATTTATTATTTTCTTCTTAAGTACTTACTAATTTTTTAAAAACTAATTTATCCTTCAACATTCCTTCGACTCTCTCAATTTTTCTAAAACTGTTCTCACTTATATCCACTGGAAAGTATTTATTCAATAAAATAATATCTTGTACAGTTAAATTTATTGTTTCATTTGTTAAATTTTTATATTTTATTGTTTGTAATTTTATCTCTAACTTTGCCATTGTTATAGCGTGACTATTACTATTTTGTGGTAATTTTATGAGTAGTTCTGTAAATATTCAGTTTAGTAAAAAAATGTACAGACAATTTTTAAATAATATTAAAATAAAAAGAATTTTATTTTGTACCATGATTAGCTTAAATATTTGTAATTAAAATGAATTGATTAACTAGTAAAATAAGATACATTTATTTTCATGACTTCAATATTTCAACAAACTTACTTTGTTTACTTATTTAACTCACTTTCTGTATTTTTTCTACATGGAGATTCAATGGTTCTTTTTCATCAGTTGCTATTACTAAATTGTTTTCACTGTCATTTTCAAACATATTATTGTTGCTTTCCAAATCTGATGTTCTGTTTTTTGTAATTTTTTTGGTGATTCATAATTTTATTTTTTTTTTCAGTGTATTTATTATGCAGTCAATTGACTTTTTATGACTTGTATATCTAGATTTTTTATCTTTTCGTCGTCACTTGTATCAGTTAAATTGTTTAAATTTGGCATTTAGGACATACTTATTGCATCTACGTACGAATTTATAAATATAAATATAAAAATCATTTTGCTCACATAAGATTACATACGTATTATTAACAGCATAATATTTACTCCTTTAAAATAAAGATATATTATTAATTGATAAAGAGTCCAAGCTGAGCAAAACAGATTTATTTTTTACTATTTTTTTTTATATTTCAATGAAATTTTTTTCTCTTGATTGTTAGTATCTAAATAGGTGATACCTAATGAATTCTATAGTACTCAAAATTTAAGAATAATTATGTAATAAATATTTTATTATGTGCATATATTTTACTAGAAGTATAAACTACGTTAATTTATTCTTATGTCTTTGCATGGCTTATCAGCTACTTGCATTATGGACATATATTTAACAAATGAAATATTCTATAAAGAACAAGAATATGTAATAATAATATAAATTAAGTTAAATATAATTATATAATCTAGCATAAGATATAATCTATATTATACATGGAAATCTAATGCATATAAAGCTATGTACAAAGATACCAAAGTGGTTTAATATAATTATGAACTGTTAAATGTACACATAGTGTATACATATTACACATAATATAAAAAAATCATAAAAGCATAATTAAAGAATGTTTAAGCATTAGGATTAGTTACTCCACGAGTCATTTATTTATAAATTGAGAATTTAGGTGAATGAATGTATGTAAAATCTGTAAAAAATGTATTTTAAATAAAACAAATAATATACCATTAGATTTAATATAGGATGTAATATAGTACTTTTTCCAATCACTGCCAATATCTTTTCATGTAACTATTATTTATAAATATTACTATTGGTCTTACAGTCCCATTAAATAAATTGAAATTAATACATAATAATATCTATATATATTTATATCAATACAAATACATATCTATACATAATTAATTGAAAATTATATTGACAGTTACACTGTCCTTGTTTAAAATCACTTCCGTAGACTAATCTGAAATAAAAATATATGAACCGGAAAAAAATTCTTTATTAGTAAAGTTCAATCTGACTGCCCCCGCCACCTTTACACAATTAAAGATAGGCTGAGGTTGTCCAACGTTTCGAGTTCGCTACGGCTGCTCATCAGGGACTAAACTTATATTAAGATTCCAATTTATATATATTCCTATCTCCACTAAACTAAATATTTAGTAATTTGAATATACAATTCTCTCTCTACACAATATGTTCAAAACCAATCAATTTAATAAAGAACACAAATATCACTGTATTATAACAAGTATCACAAATATTATATAATTTATTTGACTCTAAAATTAAATTGACATTATTTCTATTCCCTGAAATGTGAATACTTTCAAAACGCTCCCTTTTGTACTTATTATGAATACCATGTTCTAAAATATCCAGATTCACAAAATCAAAAAAATGGAAAAAATCCAACCAATGTTCTTTTATACCTGAAGTAATATGTGAAATCCGTAAACTGTATTTATGTTTACAAATTTTCTTTTTGAAATATCTACTTTTTTGTCCAATATAGCATTCATTATAATGCATACAAATAATTTTGTAAACAACTCCAAATTTTAAACATAAATCATTCTTATCCTTGCAATTATTAAATAACTTACTTAAATTATTCCTATTTTTAAAGAAAATTTGAATGTTATATTTCCGAAACTTTCTTTTAATTCTTTCCAACAATCCTCTAACATATGGTAAAACAATAATTTTGACCCTATTAACATCAACACTTACATTATTTCGATTTTCGATTTGATTGGCTAGCATAGTTACACCATGATCACCCTCATAAGTTCTTTAGAAAAATTTTATTTAGAATTAGCATATCATTTTCATGATTATATTCTAGTATATATAAGGATATTTAAATGCTATTACAATTGAATTGTACTTTTGTCGACTGCCCATATATAAATTAATAAATATTTTTTATTGGTCTTACTTTTAAATATTTTGTATTGGGGACAGTCAGACTGCACTTTACTAACAAAGAATTTTTTCAGCTAATATTTTATTTTCAGATTAGTCTACGGGGTTGAATGTAAACAAGGACAGTCTGACTGTCATTATAATTTTAATTTTTATTTTTAATTTTTATTTTATTTTTTTATTTTTTATTTTTTATTTATTATTATTTCTATTTTTATTTGATTTTTAGATTGAATTAATTGCACTGTAAGACCAATAAAAAAATATTTATTAATTTTTATTTAAATGCTATATAAATGAAAATTTTGTACATGTTTTGTCTGAATGTCTATATGAGCTTCTATATATAATATGTTATATTCTAAACATAAGAAGGCGAAACCGTACTGTACATTTTTAAAAGTTATATAAAAGTAAAACAAAGATGGAGTTTGAGAACCGCTGGCATGGCAAGGCCGTTACACTATTTACTTCTAAATAGAGATTTTAAATTTTCAATCAATGAAAAAATTATTTATCATTTCTTTATTGATAACTTTCCAAAGCATATCTACAATTACTGATGTACAGAATCGTTCGCCGCCGGTATTATGGTTTTTAATATAAAAGAGGAGTTTTTAATATAAAACTCAGTGTATTAATATAAAAATAATCTCTGATAAGATACAGTACAATTAGGTGCAATTATCACAGTGCATCATTTTCAATAAGTAAGGTTGGAGATATACGTAAATACTTCCCTTCATTTAAATGTAAATGAATTTTTAAATAAATGTATAATGTTTGAGAAACATAAAGATATTTAGCAATTTTTATCGTTATTTCAAGATTTTATGAGGATGTAGGTTAAATATGTTAAATATTTTATGTCGACGAAAAATAATGTATTATTAACATGGGATTTTTTTTGGTTACCACATTTTTTTTATTAAAGATATGAACTATACAATACATCACAAAGATTTAGAATTTATAAATAATAGAAAAGGATGATGCAGAAAGTAAGTACACTGTAAATAACGCTATTTATAGGCAATATAAAAGTATTAAAAAGTTGATCTTTTATTAAAGAATTTCAGGGGTATATTTGATTATATGAAATAAATATCCTTTGAAGAACGTTTGGGCACATTCAATATGCACATGTAAAACTGGATGTTCTAAAAATAACAATACATAATGAAGACAATACTTTTCGAGTACACTGGCGTATACGAGGTACATTTCGATTAAAGCTTTTATTAAATTTATGGCGATTGAAAATTTGGAGAACATGAGATAATATTAATAAAAAAGAAAAGTAAGTATCTACTGACATTTTTATCCTTCATTACAAATAAAAATTTAATATTCTTTTACAGTTGGTATGAGGGCTATTCTACATTCTATGTAGAGAAGGATGGGTTAATATATAAACACATAACTGATAAAATAATGCCTGATGATTCAGCAGATGACATGAAAACAAAACCCGATATTTCATCAAAGTTAGCTTCACAGCTTACATTCTTCAGTTTCTAATGAATTAATTAATTTTTTAAGTTTTTTAATAAAAATCTAATATTGAGTAATATTAATATTTTAATATAAATCTAATATTGAGTATAAAATTATATCAAAAATAATTAATGACATTAGAAAAGAATTTCTACCAATTGGATCTAATAAAATATATGATTAGATTTTAAAGAAAAATCTTTATTCGTAAACTTTCCAAATGTACAACTTTTCTTCTAAAATTCCATATTTATATGAAATTGTTGAATATTACTTACGTAAATTTATTAAAAAGTACTAATTGTTCAAAACCCCCTGTGGTATAACTTAAAGTATATTTAAGTAATTTTAATTATTTTATTTTATGCTTCTTTAATAATAAACAAAATAGTTTCAAATACAATTATTAATAAAATATTCTAAATAACAGCTTTACTGATGCGCATATAATTTTGATTAATAACTCAAAAAATAAACAATTAGTTTACAAGTTATTTTCAAATAGAAATTAAAAAATACTTATAAAGCATAGAAAGTTTAATTAATTAAAATTACTGTTAAATAGACATGATTTTAATATACGAACACAAAAAATATTTTGCAATTCAATTATAAATCAGTTCACTGATATAGTCAGATTACCTACTGATTGTGATAAAGGGAAATATACGAGGGTGGATTGATAAGTTTCTGGCCTGACCAAGAAAAACAACGTTTTTAAGAATATTTTTTATTTCTCAACATAATCTCCTCCAAAGCTGACACATTTCTCATAGCGGTCTTCTAATCTAGTAATACCACCTCTATAGACTGATTCATCAAGTGCCTCAAAATACCCATTTACAGCTTCAATTACTTCTTCATTGTCCGGAAATCTCTTACCGCCAATACATTTTTTTGAGGTTAGGAAACAGATAATTGTCACTCGGGGCTAGATCTGGAGAGTAGGGTGGGTGCGGCATCAATTCAAACTTCAGATCGTTGATTTTAGCCATCGCGACGATTGACGTGTGCGCTGGTGCGTTGTCGTGATGAAACAACATTTTTTTCTTCGCCAGATGAGGTCGTTTAATTTTCACTTCGTGGCTCAAACGTTGCAGTAAGTCTGCGTACTATTTACCAGTGATAGTTTTATCCTTTTCAAGGTAATCAATGTATATAATACCTCTTGCATCCCAAAAAACAGTAGCCATAACCTTGTTCGCCGAAAAAATTGTTTTTGCCTTCTTTGGAATTGGTTCCCCTGGTCCATTCCACTGTTTAGACTGTTATTTGGTTTTAGGATTGCAGTGGTGGATCCAAAAATTCGCTTGGATTACTCTTAAATAACACCAAATTTGCGGTAGAAATGTTCTTTCGAATCAATTTTTGGTCGACTGGTAGCAAACACGTCACCCATCTTGCACAGAGCTTTTCCATATGCAAATGTTGGTGCAAAATATTTTGTACACGATCATATGACATTTTACAGGTCTCAGCTATCTCACGCACTTTTAATCTGTTGTTTTTCAATACTATTTGATGGATTTTTTCGATTATATCTGGAGTTGTAACCTCATTGGGGCGTCCTGAGCGAGGCTCATCAGAGGTGCTCACACGAGCCTGTTTAAACTCGGAAACCCACTGGTTAACGGTTAAATATGATGGGGAGAATATCCCCAGTGTTGAGTCCATCTCTTCTTTAATTTACTTCGTCGTTAACCCCTTCAAATAAAAATATTTGATGACAGCACGATTTTCCAGCTTTTCCATTTTTACGAAGAACACAGAGGCGTTTTGTTCAGCGTGCTCTCAAACCTAAACTAACATGGCGATCAGACTGAAACTATAGCTACAAGCTATCTAAGGATGTTACTATAGAACGCCACTTCAAGGTAGGCCTAGTAGCGCTATCTCTTGGTCAGGCCGGAAACTTATCAATCCACCCTCGTAATAATACTAGCATTCCCCGTCACGGCTTCGTCCGAGATTATAATTTAACCGATCTTTTAAACAGTTCAGTAATATATAAGTAAGATGTAATATATAAGTAAGAAGTAATATATAAGTAAGATGTACTCTATAAATAAACATTTATATTACTATATATAATTGACGGTACTTTACTTATCATCGCTTCTGTATAAAAAGCTGCTTCAAAGCAGTGTCTACTTCAAAAAACTGAAATTTCGCCGACGATTTTATACAATATATATAGACATATATACATTGTAACTGTCTCGATCGACGGTCCCTGCGTTTTAAAACCGCGTGCGCGCGAATAATATAGTCGCGCTGCCAAATGGGCGCGCGCGAAGCGCCGCGCAACGTGACGCTCGAACGAGAGAGAAGCGAAGGCCTTCTTCTCTGTCGAGACACGGTGCCAGACTGACGCATTTGTCACTACGTCCATACTTCGTCTCAGCTACGTCGTAACCGACGAATATAGCCAGCCCCGCACTGTGAGTGGCTCATGCACTGTAACGCATTAACCAGGAGACGATTCAAGAGACAGAGAGGACCTCGCGAACAATCTGTTCCAAGCCCCGACGGTTCTCATCGCAGCTAGTGTTCGCATCGGGAGAGCGATCAACTCCCCGAACGCCATTACACCACCAACACCGTCGCAGCCGCGGCCGCCTGCACGATCAGAGTCGTGGGCGATCTGACGCCAGAGAGCCCTGCTCTCCTCCACCTCCACCACCAACTAGCCGATGGCCCAGCAGCAGCAGCATCTCCAACGGTCTGCCTGACGGGAGCCCAGCATTGCGAGAGAGCGGGCTCCGCAACGCCGCCGCCGCCACCTGTCTGACTGGTGTCTAGCGGGAGAGAGAGAGAGAGAGAGAGAGAGCGACGGCCACTATGTCCAGCAGCCCATTCCGGAGGAAGGTCAAGATCGCCCCGCGGTACCCGACTAAGGCAAGTACTTGACTGTCTAGTGTGCTATTAAGTAGGTTTGCCGCGTCCGCCGCCGCCGCGCCCTCGCCGTGATTAGCTTAACGTTCTAATGTGCTTGTTCGTCTGCGTCCCTATCGTGTGTCCCCGTCCCCCGTGTTTAGTCCGATTGTAGTCCGCAATGTCGAAAATAATGTGAATGGAAGTGTCACGGAAGCCGCGGATTTATGTAAGTGTGAGAGTGTGTGTGTGATCCGATAGCATGTGTGTGAACTGTCAGTGTACCGAGTGTGTGAAGGTGTGTAAATAAATAAAAGCGTAAAGCGCGTAGTGATCACCGTAATCTGCGTTCTTTACTGCACTTTTTCCCCTGCCGACTTCCCCATTCCGCTATAGGACGATACGGGGTATCTGCGCGTCTAGCAGCACCGCCTCGAGGTAAGTGAACGGCGTGAAAATGCCGTTAAATATATATGCATATATACACATATACATATACATTATATGCATATTACATACGTTTTCTATGGTGAATATTGTACGTTCGAATTCGAGCGATAGAAAAAATGTCTAAGTGTCTTGAGACGACGATTACATACGGTATCATGTTCGGACGATAGAATATATATTTCGGGACGACTTCTACTGGGAGTTTGAGTGTTCAGATGATCAAAATTATTGTCTACGAATAGCAATATTGCCTTTTTATGCAAAATCGACGGTGTATTTTATTTATTTATTATATATAATATACATCAGCTTCGAGGTTGTTGGTAAAGAACCCTATTATGCAATCATTTCTGCTGTTTAAACAAAAAAGAACATAATTTGTCGTCACAAATTATGTTCAGTATGATTTGGCGTACATAATCATTTTATAGGAGAAGACAGAGAGAGAGAGAGAGAGAGAGGGGGGGGGGAGAAAGAGAGATTTTCCTACATAAGAGAAAATAAAATTTATAAAAATCAAGATATCTCATTAGGTGTAAGAGTATTGTCAGATAACCTGAAGAACAAAAAGGATAATACCGAATAACTCACACCCTCTTTTGGATACGAATTCCAAAGCTGGATATGACCATTCTACTGAACTGGCCTGGTATTAATAGTTTAAGCGGACTATTTGGAGTTTATATTCGTGATTCAAGATGTCACTTACTAGCCACTCGTGTAACTGACTGCTAAGACCGTTAACTTAATTTACTCATGAATGTAAACGATTTTCAATAAAAAACGTAGCCTATGTCTTTTCGAAGACAATATGAAATCTATATCTCAAATTTCAGAGCAATCGGTTCAGTAGTTTTTTGGTTTATCGTGTACAAACAAAAACACGGTTTCTCTTAGTTTCATATGATATTAGTATGATATGATATGATATGATATGATATGATATTATTAAGATATGATCTGATATGTTCTTAACATACTAAGAAATATATTACTTATAAATCTTATATGTATTTTACAAAAACTCACTATTAAATATTATGAAACAAAATTAAAAATCAGATCATTGAAATAATCAGATATCCTGTTAATAATTAAATAAAGCAGAATAATATATATATATATATATATATATATATATATATATATATATATTTGCATACGTACAAAACCGCGAGTGTTTGCGGCAGATCGAAAATTTCGCACTCGCGAACCGCGAGCGTGCGCGCACGGCAAAAGGAGTAAGAAGAACCGAAAAGGAAGCAGCGCGTTCCTTCTTCTCATTTTGGCTTTCAAACAGATCGGACGCTTCTCGTTCCGACTGTCAAGGAATGGAGACGCTTTTTCTGGTCTTAGCCTTCGAAGAGATCAGACGCTCAGCAGTCGAATAGGTTAGATGCTTCGAATCGTTGAACAACCATCTTCGCGACCTTCGACGCCTCTCTCATCTGTAAGCTTGAGCCCCGAACATCGAGCGGTTTACCAGACACTCTCGAAGCTAAGAACATTGCCTAGGCTAAACGACTCCCGTCTTTGAGACGCGTCGTACATCGAGGACGCCGAGCGGCGAGAGAGAGAGAGAGAGAGAGAGAGAGGGACGATTGAGTGGCAAGCAGGACGGTGCTCACACATCGCCGAGAGAGAGGATAGCCCAGCGTTCAGCACCGGCAAGTTGCCTGTTCTATTTTTAAGAATTTTGTATAACTCTCTTCCGTAAGCGAGAGAGCCGTAGGCTAGAGCCAGCCCCCCTTCTATCGTTTTATTCTATTCTATAAGACGGTTCCCCTCCTATCGTTCCCGGTGAACGATCGAGTATAAATATATTAGTACCTCCGTATATCGCGTCGCGCAACCTACCAGGAGTGATTGGCGTACGAGTCAGAGCTTGTAATATATAAGCAGCCGTGGGTAAATAAATGTTTTGTAAACTTATACCAGAATACCCAGTTACTTATTGAACACCGTATTTCCCCTGTCCTTTTCCCTCATTCCCCGTTTTAGCACGCGGCGAGTCCAGCGTGTGCGTGTGTGCATGGCGGTGAACGCAAGACACACACACACACACACACGCGCACACATACACGCACACGTATGCTTCATCGGAAGGTAATGATAGCTGCATTTATGCGATTCTAATATATATATATATATATATATATATATATATATATATATATTGTAACTATGAACTTACGCACAGGTTACCGAGCACTTACGTGCTATTCACTAGCAGCGTGCCGGCTGCGCTGGACCTGGAACAAGCGAATATGGAAATGGAATTCGGCAAAATGAACACGATGCAAAGTTGTAAATCTAACAAACATTTATTCATTCGCTCTCGCTTCATAGCAAATCTACGGCCTAATTTCGCAACCACGATAATAACAATAATCGATATAAATTACTACAGCGCGCGGCGACGACATACTAATTCAGGAGCGGATTCCACGGGCGCGGAAAATATCAGCGGCAGAGAGTGGAAAGGGGGAAAAGACGCAACGATACAAACATGGCGCGCTTACTCGCAGGGACGCGCACTCTTTCAATTATGATAAATACATAACGGTACTTGCTGGGACGGAGCTCCGCTGTCGGTTCCTCTCGTTCCTAACTTCTTTCCTGGGTGCTTCTCTTTTTCTTCCTCTCTTATTTCCTTCCTTCCTTCTCTCTCTTTCTCGATCTATCTTTTTCAATCTCGATGACTTCCTTCTTTCCTTCCTTTTCCGCTTTTTTTAGTAGTACGGGAGTGATTGTGCAACGATCATACAGCTCCGAAATATCGCTGGGATAGCGAGGTGAATTGGCCGAATCACTGGGAAGCTGGTAGACACGGGTGGAAAATCGGGCTCGAGATGGAGGTAATAGTTTCGATGACGCTCTCTCCTTTCGACCTGGTCCTTCGGAAGCTGGGCGAGGAAGACCTTCTTCTCTTCGCATTTCCTCCTTCTTCGCGACGGTCGCACACTTTCGCGGCTCGCGCTTCGCACAATTACCGGTTTTTGGTGATAAATTTGGCCGGTTACAAACTCCCCTTCCAAACCGACGTGTGAGGCGCATTCGGTCGCTGAAGTATTCATGCCTTGCTGCGCCCGATCATACAGTGAGGTTCTTGTTAGGGATGGGGATAGGAACATGGGGATGGTAAAGGTTATATGGGATCGAAATCGCTCAAAATAAGAAAATGAAAACTTTATTGACTTGGCCTAGTAAAAAGAAAATAAATTTAAATTTGTATATGGCTGTCGGGGGTCTCCCAGTGTCGTCGTCGCTCGGTAATGCTTCTATATAATACTAAGGGATTCTTATTCTAACTAAAAAAAAATCATAAGCGCTGTTTATATTTTTATTTTGAGTCTTCTAATTACAACAGAAAAATCACAAGCGCCATTTATAAATTTTTCGGGGCTTCTAGTTACTGCAAAAAATCATAAGCACCATTTATAACTTTTCGGGGCTTATATCTGTGACCAAAAAAAATCATACGCGCCATTTATATTTTTTTCTTGGTGCCGCTGCGCAAATGACTTTATCTCTATTTGCTCGGATGTTCAACCGAGATTGGAGTGCGATCACGCGCTGATTGCGCAAGGAAATAAAAACGTCGTCTAAACAAAAATAATTTTTGTGCTGTACGGTATTCGTACAGTGATCGTAACAGAAATCAGTTATAGATAAATAAGCAAAAATGGAAAGTAAAATATATCAGCTAAGTGCTAGTATTTCTGCGTGCTTAACTTAGATACTATCAACTACTACTAACATCTAAAGAATTAAAATTACATCTGGGTGCTTAATCTAGATACTATAAACTACTCCTAACATCTAAAGAAAAGAATAAATGGTTATTAAGCCGTCTGTGTCGCGGCATCTTTTGTGCGGCTTGCCTTATTATACTAGTTATACGAACTAACTGTTAACCTAAACTAACCTACGCCTTTATACAGGTGATATCTCTAAACTTATACCTAATATATTTTTCTTTTTGTGTGGGGCTCGACTCTTGTTTGCTCTCTGTGATTGAGTTTTCTCCTTTCCGGTACTCTTCTGGACCAACTCGCACTGCGCTGGTTCTTACTGCAATGTGGTTCACTGAAGATGAGGTTAACATTTTTTTAGTATAGCCTCTCCGCTATCAGTGGGCAGCGTTAGGGGACCAGGCAAGTAGCGTACTGTTTGTAAGGATCCAATGTATGCTTTCTTTCTCTGGTGCTACTACTCGTCCGCCAATCTTGCGCCATTGTTGTATTGCCGCGCTCGAATTTGCTCATTGTTCCTATTCGTCGCCGTTTCCCGTATCATGACCTGTTTCGTCGCGATTCTGATGCTTGAATGATGTAATGTATTCGCTGGTATCGCGGTATAAGGGACATGAAGGGGTCGGTGTGGTATATGCTAGAATGGGGGCTGAACGATATTATGGGGCCATATGTTTTGTTATCTAGACCGACGCACCCGGCATGATGATCGTGACCGACTGTGCGTTCTGGAACATTCCTGCAGCTTCTTGCAGGACCTGTCCCAGTCTCCTGCGCTTTGACTGGCGTGACTATCGGCTGCTCTGGTGCGTGTTTTGGCTCGGTCTGCTCACACGCCTTATCTTCCTCTGCCACAGTAATGAACATCTGCCGCGTCGTCTTCTCACCTTCACGTGGCGACTGTTCTATGCTGTCGCCCACCCCCTCCCCCTTCCTAGACGGAGTTTATCCGCTCTACCCGATTCACCTGCACATGATATGGCGCTATGAGCTGTTGTATTATTCCGAGATCGTCGAGCCGTGCTTTTACTAATTTATTGTCAAACTCGGTGCCATTGTCTGAAATTAAAAATTTGGGACAACCCCATTTAAATACAACGAGCTCTTCTAGCGCTTTTGTATAGTCTTCCAGCGCTGTGGCCCATCTTGCTAATCTTCCCGTGGTCTTTTTTAGCGTATGTAGCCATTTTAGGCTACTGTGATCTATGATCACCGTGAATTCTTCTCCCAACAGATAGCCTCTAAACTTCTTTTCTGCACAGAGTACTGCGAGACATCCTTTCTCGGTAACTGTGTAGTTGATCTTTGCCTTAGTTCAGTGCTGTTCGTTATCCGTGTCTTGACTAAGCACGGCATCGAGGGCGTAGTTACTGGCATCAATTTGGAGTACATAGGACTTATTCTGTATGGGGCGCGCTAACACGGGTGCTTGCGTTAGCAAGATACGCAGTTGGTTAAATGCGTCTTCCTGGGGTTTATTCCAGTGCCATCTCATGTTTTTTCGTAGGAGCTTGCTGATTGGTGCTTTTACGTCCGCTAACGATTTTATAAAGCGGGCTTACTACCCTACAATGCCAGGAAATGTTCTCAGCTGCTTTACGTTCGTCGGGGCCGGATATTACGTGACGGGCTTTAGCTTTTCGGGTTCCTTACACAATCCGTCTTTGTTTATTACATAATCCAGGTAACGTACTTCCGGGCAGCAAAACTTGGACTTCCCTTTATTAATTTGGAGCCGAACCTGGTTCAGGCGGGCTAATACCACTTCTAGTTGCTGAGTATGCTGCTCGAACGTATCAGTAGCGATAATAATATCGTCCATGTAAACAAAGACGCTCGGTTGCCATTGCGGTCCGAACACGTCCATGCCGCGTTGGAAACTGGCAGGGGCGTTAGTCAGCCCATATGGAATTCGAATGTACTGAAACAGCCCTTTCTTCGGGATTGCAAAGGTAGTTATTTCCTTGCTATCGTCGTCTAGAGGAATCTGGTGACATGCCTGGCTCAAGTCTACCTAAGAAAGATAACGAGCGTCACGCAGATTATCCAATAGGACGTCCATGTGAGAATGAAGATATGCATCCTTCTGCAATGTTGCGACTCCACGTACTGCTGCCAAGGCAGTGATGGCTTGGACTTCATTCTTCGAACGCGTTACAAAGTGTCATACCATGTTTCTAGGCGTTTGCCAGGTCGCCTTGGCGAAATTAATCGTCATCTGTAGTTGAATTAAAATATCCATCCCGAGGATGATATCGTACGTCAGGGATGTCGACACTCTGAAGCACACTGTAATCTGCTACTCGTCTATTTTTAAAAGGAGGTCTACTTGTCTGTCATTGAAGCAGATCTAACCATTTGGCAGCTGCATGAATGGCACTACCGGTATGATTGCTGTTTTTACAATGCGTGCTGGTCGCGGTCCGATGTAGGACTTGCGCGCCCCGGGATCTATCAGCGCCGAGAATATTTTTCCAGATAGTTCGATATTCAGGAAAAATCGATTTTCGTCTTCCTGTAATGGGGCTGCGTTTCGGGACCCAGTAACATCCGTGGCTACTATTGTCGCGCGTTTTGTATTAGTTGTTTCATTGATTGTTCAGGAAGTCTCATTGTATGAGGTAATGGGGTCGACTCCGTTACCCTTTCCTTAGGCGTTTGCCGGGTTTTTCCTACTTGGTCCGCAACGTGGACAGTTGACCGTTGTAACGTCATCTTCGGCGCAATTATAGCAACAGATGCGTTTTCTTTCCGGGCATCTATCTGCCCAATAGCCTGGTTTATTGGACGTCCAACACGATCGATTGTCTTATACTGAATATCCTCGTTCATCGCGAGGTCGTGGTGACTCGTGACGCGTCCTGTCCTGGTTCGTATATCGTTCGTTGCGATCTCTGCTGAGCGATCAAGGATAACGTCTCTGTTCATAGTTCTCTCGAGCTGAGCGGTAATGGCAAGAGGGACTGATGGTGGTATAGGTCCTATTTCGTGGGGATGGGCTCCTAGGCCTGTACAGAGCTTCATCTACTAGTCTTAATCGAGGTCGAGGAGGTGTTTCTGACCGATATTTGGGCGAGGAACTTCGATTCTGCGTGTCTTCTGCCTTACATCGTTTTTCTTACCATGGATGTCTCGATGTTGGGCTGTGACTGCCGTCCCTACTTCGCTGTATTGGCACGGGGCTCGTGTCAACTATTTTTCTGGACGTCAGTATTGACGTAGGCAATTCAGTTATCGAGACTCGTTTTGGCTGATCCTCGTCTAGAGCTGCTACTTTTGATCGTCTGGTCGTTGTTCCAGACAAGGGGCATGCTGCGGTGCTCACCAGGCAGTTTTCTGCGGCTGGTGGCTCCTTGTATCGACGAATCAGCTCTCTTTTCATCTCGATTTGCTTTCCTAATATTTGTAACCCATCTATTGTTTTAAAATCTTTTCGCTAGATTTTGTTGAGGAATGTAGGGTGTAGATTTCTATAAACCCTATCTAATTGCGTTTTAGGCGATAATGGTGGCGACACTTTACCCAGTAGTTCTCGCATACCTATAAGGTATGATTCGATCGATTCGTTAAGATCTTGTGTCCTTCCCGAAGTTCTTCTTCCAACGTTAACGTATAATCAATAGGTCTAAATTGCTGTCGAAGCGCCGTCTTCAGGTGCTCTAAAGTGTGCCACCACTTGTAGATTAGTCTCGCCCATGTGTGAGCAGATCCGTATAAGATAACTGGTATCAATTTCAATATGTCTTCTGCCGGGATGTTAAGACTTGTGCAGGTCTCTTCTAATCTCTCTATAAATGCGTTCACATCCTCTTGAGGCGTTTCGGAATACTTCACATTCCACTGTTTTAACAGTTGTACTGTTCGTGTCTCTTTGAGGTACAAATCATATAACTTTCTCTGTTGCCAGCTGTGTGGATGTGGGATTTCATTTGACGGGGGCAGTGGTGGTGTTACTGGACCTTCTGCTGGTACTGTAGTTGGCTTCTGCTCCAAGTGCTGTGAATTTACAGCATACTGTCTCATCCATAAGTTATGGAGATAGTTCCATGGTCGGGTAGATTATATCAGGAATTTACTATGGATGCAGGCGTTGTCTCCGGGCCGTGCAGGTTTGTACTATGGGCCGGTGATCATCGCCATGGAGCTGTATTATAACCTCCAAATGGGGTGTTGATGGGAAAATCCCATGGTTGTGTTGTTGTACTTGTTTGAGGTTCGGGACTCTGCTGAGCGGCCGCATTCCATGTATCTATATCAACAGCTTTTGCTTTATTAACTTTTATCTCCTCTGCCGAGTTCAGCTTCGTGGAGTTTAATACTTCTGATATTGCCAAAATATCCGCATGAATCTCGTCGTTCATCTCATTCCACTCAGCAGCGCTTTTTGCAGAAAGTCGTCGTATCTCAAATCTGACGAGTCTGTCTCGAAGAGACTCGATGTTACCTTTAGTGTTGCTATTGCATTGTCTCGCTTCTTGTGTTAGTTTTTCTGACGCTATTTCTGTGAAGAGGCTATTTAATCTTTTTTCTTCGTCGGTCAGTACCTAACTTGTCGATTGCTTTGCTTCCATCTTACTCAAGTATACATGGCACTGATAAAAAATTTTTTTATTATTATTAATCAGGTATTATTTATATAATTATATATATCTAGTTTATATATAATTTATTGTATAATCATAGATTAAAATCTTGTTTTTATAACTTATTGTTGTATTCGCTAATATACACGTCTATTTTCAAATTTATAGGTTCGATAAAAATATCTACCTATACTTAGACTTATTTTCGCTTATAATTATCAGTCTTTTTTTTTATATATAGCAGTTAGCTTATTCCATTATAATGTTGTATTATTAATCTTTACTACTTCTTTCCAAACTTACTTTATTTTATTTATTTTTGTATTTCTGTTTTCGAACCAAATCCTAAAATTATTGTTGTGTCAGGTAAGTATTTACTTTGTCTTTCTCTCTCTCTTTTTTCTTCTATTGATTATTATTATAAATTACTTGATAGTATTTATTAATTAATGATGTTATTATAGTTATTATGCAGTTACTATTGCAGTGAGAAATTGTAAAAGTCGTTAATTTTTTATTGCTGATGAAACTGTAACGTCCAACAGCGTTGGTGTCCCACGGACGTAACAACGGCGATTTACTACCGTCGACTTCCGCTGGTTGCCCCCTAGCTTTTTGGCCACGCTTTAGCGCTGAAGCCAGGGATACGCGTGGCGGATCGCAAGATTGTTTATTCGCAGTGCGTTAGCGTAATTTCGCCGTTCGTATGGGCCACACTCGCGGCAGCTCCAACACGACCGGTTGGATATCAGGAGCAACGACGAATCTGATATCCTCTAGGAGGTAGTAGGGGCGCGAGCTTCCTCGGCCTCCAGTCCACCTCACTAGCTATCCGCGCTAAACTTAGCGGAGACTGCAAGGTCTAGCGGCACTTTTCTTGCCTGCAAAGACTAGCGTCCCCCGACCTAAAGATGAGCGCGTGTTTCGCGGATTTAAAAGAAAAACGACGCAAAACGAGATTTTGGTTAACTGACTTTTTATTAAAATCAATATATTTCTTACAAAACTCTGTTATGCTAGGCGTGGATCGAACACGGTTTGCAGTCTGGCTTTTGCGTGTTCGAGGGCCCATATTTATACCCAGGCCGCGACGCCGCCGAATTTTCATAAAGACAAAGCAGCCTCCGTTCGTCTCTTACAATTTCTTAAATTTATCTTAGTTCTATATATATATATATATATATATATATATATAACATTATTAAATAATTATACTTAGATTAATTTTCGACGTAGTAATACTTTAAAGAAATAATAATAATAAATATAAAATATTTTGATGTAAATATTTTTCAACGTAGTAGTATTAATTGTAAGGAACTATAAATTGGTTAATAGTACTAATTGTAGATCACAAACACATCTTGCAATAGAAAATTAATTAATAATAATGATAATTATAATAATTAATTATAACGTATTTTTTTTAATATAGTAAATCAAATAGAATCTTAAATAATCTGTAAAAATTATAGATCATAAATAGGTAAATAATAATGATAATAATAATTATAATTATAATTATAATAATTGGTTATAAACATATACTCGAGAGTATATAGTAAAACTACCAAAATATTAAATAATCGGTAATAATTATAGATTATAAATATATATTTTACATTATAATGGTAAAAGTAATAATAATAATTAGTAATGATAATAACAATTGTAATAATAATAAGAAACGTAGTAATAATAGTACGAATTAACTACGCGCGGATCGACGTTTTCATATTTTATTCTGGAATTTTCTTCAAAATAATATTTTCTTCGGCTCCGGGTTTTCATCATATATTTTAAAACTCTCTGTTAAGTTGCATTCGTCAAAACCGTCGGTAATATTCGGCGACTTCTCGGATTTCATACTTTGTATACAAAGGAGGGTCATAAACGACGCACAAGCGCGCATTTCGCTTTCTTCCGACTTTCCTACGGGAAGATAGCATAACATCGGTGGGGGAGGTAGAGAGGGGCATTTCAGTCCGAGTCGTAATTTCAGCGCGGCCAGTGCGCGCTACGGACGGACCTGCGGCTTAGCTATACGGTTCTGGCCGCATCTGGTCGGACTTTTATTGGGGAAGGGAGGCGCCAGCTACGCAGTTAGTCGCCCCTATACATTGGCGGATACCCTTGTACACCATTTATACGTCTCCAAAATTTTCCAGGGATTATACTGGAATTTTCTGGAGACTGTATGTCCAATGCATATTGTCTTTGCGGAGTACAAACAGCGTTGCCACACTTCGCCTCTTTCACTTTCTTCGCTCCCTCTCCTTATTAAGATCGTATTGCGTTCTCCTCTTTTCCGATTTCCGTTGTTTACTTCCCCCCATTTAAAAATCGTCGGAAAGTATACGCAATGATGCGCCGTACGATTTGGCCTCCCTCAAAAATACATGTATGGTTGCTGGACGCCACAAAAGAAAATAATTATTTTTAGTGAGCTGAAGCGATAGAAAGAGGAATCAAAATATTAAAAAAATTTTCAAATAACGTTGAAGTTGAAATAATTTAATTCAGCATCTTTTTTGCATTTCTACAAAATCAGAGAAAATTTCAACGAAAAAAAAATTTTTTTTATTATTTGTGTAAAAAAAAATTATTTATTACTTATTATTATCTTATTATCATTACTTATTACTTATTATCTCTCATTACTTATTATCTAGTCCTTGTTGCTTTTACGTTACCTGATTTGGCTCATGCTTCAATAGTTTCCTTCCCTTTGTATCTTGGTGCTGGTTATTTATTATTAATTATTAAATTATTTATTATTTATTATTATCACTATTTATTTACTAATTATAGCTTGGCTGCTACGCTGAAAAATCTGAAGTGTTTCTCTTTAGCAGAAAGAAAGACCTTGGAAGTTTGATGGATTTTTTTTTATATGCAAACTTACTACATGATTCACCTATATATTCCAATATTTTTTATTTATTAACTATTGCTTTGTAACGTTCCTATCCCCCTCGGGATAGCGTACGCGGTATTTTCCCAGGGTAGTTTGAGGGGGGAGGAAGTTTTTCAAAATCGGACCGTGGATCAGGAAAAATAATTATTTTAGAGACACAGTATATTTTTGATAACAGTAAAAAGTAAAGTAAAAAGTTTATTCAAAAGAATCAACTCCTCTATCTACAGGATTCTGTAACAAATAAATAAACACAAAATAATTAATAAATGGTCATTTACAGCTAGATCTATATATTTATCTAAACTAGTTTCGCGCTATTTTCCGAAGTTTTATAATATCCGGCGCTTTTTACCGCACGGATACCCGGTATTATTTTCGACGCGGGGAAATTACAAGATGTTTCAGGATGATTTTAAATGGGATAAAAACAAGGTAAACTTAACTCCGCTGGTCTTTTGAGGAGCGCCTCGCAACCAGGATCACGTTTACTTAAGGATAGGTAAAATTATTAGCCGTCTGTCTCTTGAGGAGCGCCTCACAACAGAGATCAAGCTAATAATTTCGAAAAAATAAGTAAGAGAACAGATAAGTAAACGGCTGGTCTTTTGAGGAGCGCCTCACAACCATCATCACGTTTACTTTGGAAAGGTAAAATTATTAACCGTCTATCT
This sequence comes from Sycobia sp. Sy_11, assembly GCA_018907035.1. NCBI lineage: Eukaryota > Metazoa > Arthropoda > Insecta > Hymenoptera > Epichrysomallidae > Sycobia > Sycobia sp. Sy_11. Next base: position 2,214,473 of record JACCIC010000083.1, on the reverse strand, counting down.
TTTGAGGAGCGCCTCGCAACAGAGATCAAATTAATAATTTCGGACAGGATTTAAAGTAAGGATAATTTCGAGCTCTGGATAAGTTCTAGCTTCAAGAGGAGTTCGTGTGACTCGACTTCGGGGTAGTCGGTTCACCGGGTGAACTGTCGATTTCGCCTTTTGCAGGCCCTTTTATATCGCCGAAAAACGACAGAAAAAAGACAAATGTTCACCGACATGGCTCGCTAGCACCTCGGGCGGGTTCCCAGTCTGGTTTCGTGGAAAAAGCATGTCGAATATAGTACGAAGCGGGATAGAGGAGAACTGTCACTCGGCAAGGGTCGCTAGTGTTACCTATGTCAGCATTTACCTGAACCCAAACTACAGTGCTTCTGGGTATGCGACTAAACTCGAGAAAATCGAGGACGATGTACGGGAAATCACTGGTGATGTGATCGTGGCGGGCGACTTTAACACGCGAGCAGTCGAGTGGGAAATGACATCGACAAAGAAACGGGGACGATTATTACTGGAGATAGCCGTAAAGCTGGACTTGGCAGTACTTAACAAAGGAACGACACCGACCTACAGACGACCTGAGTATAGTAACGCAATACCAGATATGACTTTGGCCTCGAAGAAAATCCGGATTAGGGTAAGAGCGTAACGGGTGACTGAGGACAATACGGCCAGTGATCATCAGCACATTGTCTTCGAACTGACAACCAGCGAAACTGAAGGAATGTCGAGGCACAAGAGGCCTGCGCCTAAACACTTACGAACTCGAAAGGCAACAGCAAAATGCACGACGTCCCTTACGGGAGGTGCCTCAAGAACTCAAGTGATTTGCGATCAACGATAATAAGAAATGGTGTGGGACGCGCCTCATTGATGAGATGAACTCGGTTCCCTGGGGAAACGGTTACAAAATTGTGACACGCTCATGGGGAGGCTGAGGATCGCCGGTATTACGAGACGCGAAAATGATGGAACCGATAGTCCAAGGATTTTTTCCGACCTATCCAGACACAATGGACGTGACGAACGAGATGACAGATATCCCTCTCTTCACACTGGAAAAACTCGATAGGGCTTCGAATGCGGTAGAGCCTAACAAAGCTCGAGGTCCCTATGGCAGACCTAGTGAGGTACTTTGAGTGGTCGCTTTATACCGCCCGGATATCATTTTGGACTTGTACAACGGGTGCCTGATAGAAGGAGTTTTTAGCAGACTCACGAAGGAGGCTCGATTGGTTGTCAATAATAAAACTAAGGGGACCCCGTACAGACCTCTTTGCCTACTTAATATGAAAGAGAGCTCCTGCTAAGACCACGACTGTTATAGGTCATTAAAAATGCCAGAGACCTATCCGAACAACAACATGGATTGAGGAAAGAATGATCGATAATCCAGGCTGTAAGTGACGTGACGAACATCTTTCACTCGGCGAACAGGCCCTGCCATACGACTAGACCACTGGTTCTACTGATGACTCTAGACGTCCAAAACGCCATAAACTCCGCGAAATGGATAGAGATACTTGCAGCGCTGGAGTCTCTTTCAAAATAGACTCCTACCTTCTATATATCATACGGAACTATCTAAGGGATCGAAGACTGACGTACGAGACATTGGATGGAAAGAAACGGAAACGCGTGAGCCGGGGTGTCGCAGGGATCCATCCAGGGTCCCGACTTCTGGAACGTACAGTACGAAGACTTACTAAGTGCTTATTATAACTGGACATATCTTTAGACGTACACCTCGTCGCCTATGCTGACGATGTAGTAGCCGTAATAGTCACGCGATTCATCTGAATCACACCAACGCACCAACGAATCGATCTGTCTGGCGTCCTATCAGCTCCTATTGTTCTCCGTAGGCTAACTTTTATCTGAACCTGCAATAGACTAAACATCCCGTACGGATCATCAGTGGAGAAGAAAAGACAAAGACACTGAAGTAGAAAAATGAATTAAGAAGCGATGCAACACTCTCTGTCAGGATCTCAAATTGTAAATAAAAAGTACTCCAATTAACTCCTCTTGTTCAATTGCTTTACTTTCCTTTATCAATATTTTGTATTAATTGCGTATTCGTTCGTAAACTTCAAACTATGAATACGGCTTCTCAAAAATGAGTTATTTAACTGCCACTGCGGACAGGATACTGCGAATCTGCGTAATTAGGATTCACTTTCAAACTTCGTGAAAGAAATCAACGACAATGAGGCAGTTGGTGTTTAAACCTCATCGTCGCAGTTGAATTTTTGAAAACGTACAACTCAAGTCCCACCTACAGGCAGATAGTCATCTGGAACCTTCAAAGAATAAACAGCGAGTCTTTGGAATTCCTTAATCCCATTTTTCCAAATAAATATATATATATATATATATATATATATATATCTGATTTTGAGAGAAAAAACGAAAGTCTTTAATAAAATGACTTCTGATACTTTATTTGCGATAAATTTATAGATGCTTTAGCCACAGATAATAACACGATAAATGTATCTTTGTTGCGCTCATTAAATCGAAAATATATGGCGATGCTTTAGATTTGATTGTTGCAAATAATCCCGCAACAATTTATTATTTAATAAATTGACGACGTGTTATCAATGAGCTAATCAAGATTTTGATAAATACCCTGACGAAATAAAATAACGTCTAAATAAATTAAAAGAACATATTCAATTGAATGTTTAAGATGCCAATTTCAAACAAATGAAATTTGAATTTTATGAAAATATTACGCGAAATACTTTGATTAATGGCATAAAGGAGCCTATCACTCACACTTAACACACTTCGATCTAGACGATATCGAAGCTTGTTTAATCCAATGTAGGAAGATTGATAATCAAAAATAACAAGAATAATAACAATGAATTTCTCAATTTTCAGATAATCAGAGAAAACAAACCTAAACCTAATAACTTTAGGAATACAAATATATTTAATACATCCTTAAATTCGAAAAATATTAACTCGTTTAGTGCACCTACAAACGCAAGACTTTTAACCCATTTAATACGCCTAGAAATCCCAAAAATAGAAATGTCTCCTCACTTCCGTAAGTGAAACCTAGTTTTAGATCCACAAACATTGGAAACAACTTTGGAAATAATTTTAAACAAAATTTTAATAATACTAGACAACAAAATTATCAACCGACTCCAATGTGAATAAGTAATCGAAATACAAGCAGGCCAAATAATAATTTTGGTCGAAATAACAATTCAGCGACATCGAATAATATACGATCAAGAGGTAGTAACTTTATCAAAAGCACCGGCCCACCGGATTTTTTTTCGGAAGACCTACATAACGAAGAAAACTTACTAGAAGAGGAAATTTATACGGAAGAACTTCCAAGTGAAGAGCAAATGCAGGATGAAGCATCTTGTCTCGAAGAGCAAAACTTGCCTATGAAAGTTTTCAAAAGGGGCCAAATCCATGAACAGCAAGTAGTAAATTTGAATAATATTCGAAATTGCCCGAATTACCCCACATAATAATAACAAATTCACCGTTAAAAATTCTTATAGCTTCTGGAGCCTCGTCTTCAATTATTAACCCAAAAATAGCCTATAAATTATTTTCAAAGTATATCTTTCCGCATAATTTTGAAGTTAAATCAGTACATACGGTAATACACGGTACAGACGCACTTACATTCCCAATTTTACGCGAATTCGGAGATAATACGCCAATCACCTTTTTAATAACATCATGACACTCTACATCTGACTGCTTAATTAGACATAAAGATTTGTGAAAATTACAAGCAAATATACATTATAAAACTCAGATACGAGAGGGCTATTATGAAGTTGCCGTCTAGATGGAAACAGATTATCGAACAAAACGGCGCATATTTAAAGTAAATCCGACCACTGTAACACTTTTTATAAATCATTGCATGAAAAGCAAAAAAGGGGAACGGAAATATTTGACAATCTAATATGAATTTAGTGCGTAGTGATATGGGTTTTGTGTCGAGTCACACATATTCCAGTGGCCGTTCTCCAGGATTATTCTTATTGAAGGGATATTGGAAAGATATAAATAACATTCACAGACTTCTAAAAATAATAATAATAATAATAAATATCCCAGAACTGGTTGTCTCATCTATTAGGATCTAGTAGCTCGCATAAATGTAGTATTTCTTTTCAATGCTCTGTGGACCCATTTTAATATGAGCGCACGGACAACGGCATCGGAATAAGGATATACGGTCGTTACTCATTCCAGCTGTCAGTGCAGAAAGTGTTAATTCTATCAGTTATCATAATTGAATTATATTCATAATTGAATTTTTTCCATTTGTGACGTATGGAATGCGTCACTTAACTTATTAAATAATCTGAAAAAAAAGAAGGATGATTAAATCAAACACACTTAAATAAAATAACTTTATTAGAAATATAATAAACAAATTGAGTTATCAAACCAATTTGAGGTTAACCCTCATATGAAGTGTTGTTGTTAAGTGCAAGATTTCTTTCCGATGATATACTAGAGATACACGCCGAAACGACACACATACTAATCACATATAATGTGCGAGTTGCGCAGTAGTGCTCGCTAACGTAGGCAGCGAGGTGGAGAGCGGAACGGAAAAAGGATTACTGGAATGTTACGAATGCATAGAATATGCATTTCAGGCATTGAAGAAAAAAAAAGAGATGTATAGAAATGTCGTTGCGCGTCCGGTAGATGGCCGATAGTAGTGGAGACCCTTCTTATCGACTTCAAATGAATTAATTACATTCGCGCGCGAAATTCAAATGAATAATTGAAAGGGCAGATTAATTGCTCCAATCAGGAGTTATAGGAAGGAAGCGGAATCGGATTAAGACTTATGTAGTAAAGGTGGGAACCAATACATGTTTGATAAATTAATAAATGAGAGAGTTTAATCAATTTAATAAGGTAATTGGTGCCTGTCAAGAAATAATAAATTGGCGGTATTTGAAGTAAGAGGGGATGTTAATTTTTGTGGAGAGAGCAGTTGATTTCTGACTCTTGTAGAGATTAGAAGAAATTAAAGTTCTTTCTTTCGTGAGGTTCTCTCTTAGTTTTTCTTTTTGAGAATTTTCAAGTTGTGGGGTGTTATTTAAATAGCAGTGGTGAGTGGAGATTAATAGGAAATTATTGTAATAAAGAAAAGTGAAATTTAGTAGTAGTGTGAAGAAAGAAAGAAATAGAGAGAGAAAGAGAGAGAGAGAGAGAGAGAGAGGAAAATTCAGAAATGAGGAAGTAAGATTTGGAAAATAAGATTGAGGAAGTAAAGTGGAAATAAAATTAAAGAACACGATCAAATGGAGATATAAAAATATATATTCATGGAAATAATAATTGTTATGGAAATTAATATGAAGATTATCAGTTTATATTATTGAGGTGATATAAGTATTAATTATTATCATATTATTAATTATATTGAATGGCAGACGGGTAAGTTTTTTTTTGTATTATTTAAATTAACATTTTGTTGAAATATATATATATATATATATATATATATATACTAGCATCCCCCGTCTCCGCTTCGCCCGAGATAATAATTTAACCGATTTCATAAACAATTCAACCATAGCTAAGTAAAAAGTACTCTATATATACAAATCTATATCTCTATAAATAATTGACCGTAATTTACCTATCTTCGCGTCTGTAGAAAAAGCTGCTTCAATGTAGCGTCCACTTCAAAAAGTTGATATTTTGAAGACCATGTTATACAATATATAAATGCATATTAAATATGGCTTCGATGGAAAAAATTGTATTTTCGAGTTCAAGCGGTAGAAAAAGATGTCCAAGTATCTTGAGACGACGTTTTCGGAGAGTATTATGTTCGGACTATAGGAAATGTCTCGGGATGACTGCTATAGAGAGTTTTGTGTTGGGGAGGTAGAATACAATGTCCAGGTATCCCGGGACGACTCTTACTGGGAGTATTCCAATGATAGAATAAGAATCTCTTTAAAGAAGTGGTACTGACATACCTGGATTTTGTTTCCCACCAACTATACACGAAATTCCCCGCAGAAGTCGTTCAAAAATACCTGGAAATCGCATTCTATCATCCGAACACGAAACTCCCCGTAGAAGTTGTCCCGACATACCTAAAAATCGTTTCCTACCAACTAAACACGATAGTCGCAGCATAAGTCGTCCTGAGAAAGCTAGCATCCCTTTCTAATGACTAAACACAAGACTCCTCGTAGAAGTCGTTTGGAGAGACCTAGATATCGTATTTTACCGTCCCAATACGAATCTTCCCATAGAAGCTGATTTCATACCTGGATCTCGTTTTCTATGAACTAAATACAATATTCCCCATAGAAATCGCCCAGAGCCACCTGGACATTGCATGCTGTCATCCGAACACACAACTGCCTGTAGAAATCGTTTTGAGGCAACGGGATATCGTAATCAACCGCCCGTACGCGCTAATAAAATAGTTATCAGTAGAAACCGTATTTAAAATGTGTATATATAATATGTACAATATAATATACATGCAATATATATATATATATATATATATATATATATATATATTTTATGTTTCCGTTTTTTCAATTAAAAACTGTGAATATTTTCGTAGTGATGCCAACTGAAATTCAAGAAAAATGTTGGTATGCGTATAGCATATTTTTTAAGCAGACGGTGGATAATGCCTTTTTATGCAGAAGCGAGTAGTTTGGGTCGATAACCGGTTCTACCATTAGATATTTGGTCAGGCTGAGAACTGTGTGTATCAGTATTGAAGTATCGAACACTATCCTCGCCTTATTGGTGTTGCTCGAGACTTTTATAACTGCTCGACAGCAAATAATATGCATATGACTCTACTAATGTCTTGTGACCTAAATCTAAATACTCCTGCCAGACTTGCTCGTAATTATCTCTCAGAGAATTGTTCATGCTAAGTTTTTGCTGTAGTCCAAAAAATCTTCTTAATTGTATCACGCGAGTTTCTGAAATCGGGATTTTGTAAGAAAATCTAACCACTCTTAAATTCCGAGTCGTGTTTTGTCGATAATACGATGCGCATGCAGAATATCTCAATTTATTGCCCCAGTCTCGTCAGGTGGGAAGAAAAGTTCTCAATGTTATGTGACCTTCGTTCCGCAAGTATCCATCCTAACTGAGTATTTTGTAGATATAAATCTGATTCATCAATTGATAACTTTTTTGCCCTACCGGTAAAAGACATAAGGTGGCTCCAGAACCTATGAAAATGTCTACAGATTGAGGTAATAAAAACTCGGATCAGTAAGTTTTAAGTTGTCAGGAATATTGATTCTGTGACAAGAGAAGACTTCTTGTAGAGCTCGATCCATTATATGGGGACCTATAAAAAATAAAAGTTCTTCTGAAATTCGTTGTGAAGAAAATGAAAAATAAATCATTACTTCTCTTGACTTTGTAATCCTTCCATTTATTGTGCCTATGGAGGCTGCGTAATTTCTTATCGGAAAGTTCATAAACGAATTTTTTGAAGTTCATATTCAAGGTCGAGTGAAGTTCCGATAGAATCTTTTACTCGTACGATAGCACTCATCATTAACTGAGAACACACTGCCTTGATTATTCAGTTGAACAATAATCATGTGTTTGCACTCTCATTGACAGATTCATCTTTATGCCTCTTCCATAAAAAAGCTTTTTTTTTTAAGAAATTTGCTCGACAGAATTGCTGTCAGCATGTAAAGCACGTTTTGTTGCTTATTGTATTTTCTGCAGTCACTATATAAACATGGCTCGGTGTGCATTCAAAGACATTTCTTGCAAGCTTAAATCTCTTAACCTCTTCCCATCTTCTGGAGATGCCAAGCGTTGAAAAATGTATACATTTGTATAATTAATGTGAAATTGTGCATCGGACATTGAAAAGCCGCGGTGATAAAAGCGCGCTAGCCGTGGTGATAAAAGCGCGCTAGCCGCTTGTAACTTTATGTGATTTGCCGAACACTCTGTCGCTTATTCGGTTCCTGTAGCTTATATTTTCTTGATTTATTTTGACGATTATTTTCTGATACACTATGGTTGGAAATTCGTCCAAAATTCAAGTTTCTTCCTGTTTTGTTCTTATTTTAGATGGTAAATCACATTCAATCATGCATGTGAAAATTAATTTTGCTAATGCTATTCCTAGGGGCTCCAATACACTTACACGTTACTTCATATTTTCCACGATTTGTATTAATTCTTTTCTGGTGGATACACGGGAACTATCATAATGCATGTAAATGTTTATCTATTAGAATCTTTTTTTCTCATACGATTCTATTAAGAGGTTCCATGAGGCCAGATAATTTTCCGTACTAAATCAAAAATTGATAATTTAGCAAGAGCCTCGTCTTTTAACGAATCCTTAAGATGCAATAATCTTTGGAAATCTATGATATCTTCACGTTTTTCAAAATTCATCGTGTAACGCTTTATAATTCTCCCATACGTTTTTAACAAAAGTTAATCGCATATTTACATTCTACGCAAATGTGTTGTTTACACTTAAAATATACAGCGTAGTAAACTGTCACATTAAAGAATTACGGTTTGCGTTATAATTTTCTATTGCACTTCGTTCATGATTGTAATATTGTAACAAAAAAAACTAAATTATTTAAATTTTTTCACAAGAAATTAAATCGTACTAAAATATAATTTCAATTGTATACAAAAATAATGATGAACGAATAGGGAAGACCAATTGATAAAATCGAACCAACAATAGAATTTATGTTTGATTAAATTTAAATAGAATTTAAAATTTGAGCGCTATCCAATAAATTTTAATTTTTACTAAACTATAACTATGGGTGTTCAGATCAGCTGATATGCTGCTATGTTCGAAGAACACAAAAGAGCTATGCTCGGCCTAGTAATTGAAATATTGTCAATAGATCGTTTACTCTAACATAAATTTATCAATATCATCTTACGTAAGAATTGTACTATGAACAGGTCGTCTTCTAAGAATCGCGAAAAGATAAAAAAACGAAATATCATTAAACTAAATTTTCAATCTTATCCCTGGTAGACATGCATTCTATTTTCAAGGTATAAACAAGGTATTTTCAAATGAAGATACCTAGTAACAAGGTATATTTGTTCGGTAGTAAATAGGAAAACATGTAACGTTTTTTACGGTGATTCCGTCCGATTTATAGTTACATTTTTAAAGCTATTTTTTAGGTATTTAATAGCTATAATAGTTAGTTTGGAGTAAATATATTTTACGTTTCCAATAAAGTTACCTTGAAACTAGGTATGTTTTACCTATTGAAACTGAAATTATTTTTAAAAATAGAAAATAGGTTGTTTTAATACCTTTTCATCTAGTTATTCCCTAGTTAATGGGCAATTAATATTTTGGTTATGGAATATTGTGTATGTGCGAGCGCGCGCGTGTGTGTGTATGGTGTGTGTGTGTGTGTGTGTGTGTGTGTGTGTGTGTGTGTGTGTGTGTGTGTGTGTGTGTGTGTGTGTGTGTGTGTGTGGTGTGTGTGTGTGTGTGTGTGTGTGTGTGTGTGTGTGTGTGTGTGTGTGTGTGTGTGTGTGTGTGTGTGTGTGTGTGTGTGTGTGTGTGGTTATGATTCAACTTTATCTTAAAACAAGGTTAAGCGAGGTACAACATAACCTAGTTAAAAATTGATATCGTTATTATGCTTTCTTATATAAATTCATCGACTTTAATCATTATTTTAATGAATTAATTATAAATGTTTATCAAGTTCATTTCGAAAATTTTGTAGTAACTTATAAGTACGTTGGTTATATATACCTTAGCATTTAAATACATATACAACGCATTGACAATAGCTTACATATTCATATACAATATATGTTATACTTATGTGAAGTTATAATCGGGCTTATATACTAACCAAGATTATGTTTTACCACTTGCGGGTATGGTAAATCATCAGATATGCCATATGAATACTCTCCATAAATTCAAGTTACGAATTATAGTTATGAACTCAGCAGGATTTTTAATTTAAAAAATTGATTTTATTTTATAAAATTTCAAAAATTTCAAATTATATTATTTATTTTATAAATAAATAGGATAGAATTACTAACTAACAACTAATAATTCAAGCCGGTGTAAGACATCAAAGAATAGAATTTTTTAATAAATTGCTTCATGCGAAATTTTAGATATTCAATAATAAAAGAAAAATACTTCAAAAACTAATTTATTACGTATAATTTTTAAGATGACAAAATCGAACGATAAGCAGACTTTATTATTACTTTGTAATTTTTTTAAATTATTAGTTTCTATATCTTATGATTTTTCTTTTATTAAATCAACAACATAATGTTATAATATTATATAAATATTAATTCTAAAATAAATTGCTCATTTACAAACCAGAAGCAAGATTAAAAACAACCTAGTTTCTACCTACTTTCTATCTAGTTTCTACCTAGTTTTTAACTAGTTTTTAAACCTTGTTTCTACCTTTTTCTTAATTTTATTGACAACGTTCACATTTTGCATTCTAAGATTTACCTTTTTTCTAGCCACAATGATTAATTCTATTTTAACTACCTAGTAACTACTTTCCAGCCTATTAAAAATTCATAGATTTCTACCAGGGATGTACGAGCCGAATTTCAAATTTGTACGGCTAATTGAACATAAGGAGGCATAAACACTTTAAAACTAATATTGTTCATTATTGTATTATTGTAAACCAATTATCAAAAAAAAAAATCAACCTAAATGAATGCAAACGAATTATTAACGTATAAGAGAAAAAAATAGAGAGAAAAATTTTTTTTAATAAATGAGAAATTAATGAAGAAAAAAACACAACTTTTAAAGCAGATTGTAAAAAAAATTAAAACAGAATTAATACGCGCGAAGAAAAAATCATTAAAACTAATAAATTACTATTTCGAACAAGGAAAAGCTGCTATGCAGATTGAAAAAAACTGCAAAATAAAAAAAAGTCTCATACCAAAAGCAATAATAAGGAATCAAGCTGAGTGATTTTGGATAAATCTTACAGAACAAATTTAGCATTGATCACAACGAACTTGACATAATATAATATAATTAGTATGTTATTTCTACAGCTTTTATACGTACAAATAATTTATATGTATTTCAGGACGTTACTTGAAAATTTTTTTTCGCAAATATAATATGAATTTGTTAAAATTTGGTAGATTTACTCTAATATCTCATGCTTTAAATTATTAAACTCAGACTATATTAATAGCTCTATGTCGAACTTATTCAGTTTACACTTTGTTTTGTAAATTAATTTGAAAGTGAATTTTAGAAAAAATATTTAGTATCTAGACCTTCCTTGTTTACCAAAATTTTTCAAAGATGGACCCGTACGTACATGTCAAAAGAATTTTTAAATTATATGTTCTGTAACATGTATAGGTTAGTTCGACCTATACATGTTAATATTTTTTACAAATAGGAAAAAAGGGAGGGAAAAAGGGAGAAAGAGAGAGAGAAGGAGAATAAATATGAATATAATATAGGAAAATTATTATTATAATATAGTTTTTACCTGGCAAAATTCTGTTAGTAAAATTTTTCTTGTTTTCTCTTGGCCATCGTCAAATATCAGGAGAAGTTATTAATAATCAGTCGTGATAGTGAGTGAGGTTTTGCTTGATTATATTGTAACATCCAGCTAATAATTATAATAAAATATTATTAATTTTATTAAGCAAGTAAAAATATATTACAGATAAACATTAAAAGTATATATATTTGCACACACGTATATATATATATATATATATATATATATATATATATATATATATAAACATAATACATAATAATACACATAAAAATCTATATATATATATATATATATATATATATATATATAAATATATACATATAATAATATATACAAAAAAATAAAGTTTTGCAGAATAAAAATCGAAACTAAAATGACTAAATTTCGTCTAGCATGTCATCATCTTATTTGGGCGAGGAAAACGACTTCGTAATACCGCCGAAATAAGACGTTGGCTTACGCAAGATCATACGTCAGAAGCGTATGTTTTTCCGACGAAGGTCTTATAGGTAGCGCAATATGTACATTAGCGATGCGCTAGTGTACAATTTTTGATGGTTAATTTATAGTAAAATTAATACTTTAAACAATTAAACCACATTTTTAATAAAACAAATACTTAACACAAAAATTAAAATGAATATTTATAATAAAATTTAATTGTTTATACTAATATTAAGGATAAAAATAAGCAAAGTAAATAAAGCAATAAAAGAAGCTGTAAAAAACGGGGAGCAGAGAGAGGGATTGCGGATGATCATGGAAGAATCGGGTATATAAAGCCCCGATTTGTCCAAAAAAATTCAGTCAGTCTCAGTCTCAGTCCGGTAAGCAGTATCAGTCAGTGTCAGTCTAGAACATCATCAGCCATCTCCATCTCTCTCTCTCTCTCTCCAAGTAAGTATAATAAAAATCATTTACAAATTAATTATTCTAATTGTTTTTTCTTCTCTCCTCTGTCTCACATCTTCCATCATCCGGGGAGGTGATTGGTCCTCCTACATGGTAGGACTATTCGTACCCCTTTTCTTTTTTTACATACACACATACATTCTCTCACTCTAATAGGGAACTAGGCTGGTAGGCCGAGGCAGATACCTCTTTCCTTTACAACGAAGGAAATTCGTATCTAAACAGAGCCTTGGACTTCAGTCTATATAAATTAATGTAGCCAACTCTTAAATAAACGTTCATTTTATTTATTCATTTTATTATATTATACCTTAAATAAATCTTCATTTCCCTTCAATTGTTTAATAATCCCGAGCTAGTGGAGGAAACTCCAGGCTCGAAACTAGCCAAGGTACATTCGAAGGCACACAGGCGTATATATGAGAAGATATACGTGTGCACTTCGAATAAAGTTAATGTGCTAAAAAGGGTGAATATCCCCAGACGTCACAATATAAACAAGGCAATTTGTGCAAGATTGTTTTTTTTATATAAAAGGATTATTGCCGAGGAAAGGCACTCAAACCGGCCAGTAATCTGACACCAAGTCGTATTCTTCTCGGCGTCGGTGTATAAAGGTTGGTGCATTTTTCTTTTTATATATTTATTGTGCTTTTGGTTTTGAGTAGAGTATTATATACTTCTACTCTTTTATCCAATTTCTTTCCGATTAAAATTATTAAATATAATAAATTAACTTTAGAAGTGTGAGAGAGAAAGAGAGATATAACCATAGAGTAAGTACAGTAAATGTAATAAGCGCGCACTCAGTTTTATTTAATAGTACACCTTGTTCTTCGTAAGGTGGCGCTCTTGTTGCTCTGTCTCTCCGTTAGACTTATAAATTCACCTCTCTCACACCCTGTGTGAACGGATACGCGCGTTAGTCGATCGCGGGTGCGTATTAAGTAGGGTTAGAATAACAATTGTTATAATTTTATTAAATTAAATAAAAATTTAAATTATTTTATTAATTAATAAAATAAATCTACTTTTGATTTTATTTTTTATATAGTAGAAAATATTAGACACATTCTCCTCCCTGTACCTGATCATTAATCCGTCTTTCCCTGGATTACTGATAATTTATCCAAATATATTATTATTTATATAATTTCCAGGGTAAGTAAAGGTAAGTCTGAGGAATAAATAACAGCAAAGAACCTACGGTCCAAAAAGATTGTTTTAAACAATTTAATCCGTCCGGGGTTCTTTGCATCTCTGTTAATGGGTACATCTACCGGGTGTTTAACAAATAAGTACCCCGTTACAGTTCATACGTTCTCGAACAAGACTTATTTTTATTGCACTTTTCTAATAAGCAATTTTTTATTCAATAATATTAAGTAATCATTTCGAAACTTACGCGAATTAATAGTTATGCATATTTACATATAATTAAATTAATAAATATTTTTTTTTTATTGGTCTTACAGTCCAATCAATTCCATCCAAAAATAAAATAAAATAAAAATAAAATAAATAAAATAAAAATAAAAAATAAATAATAATAATAATAAAAATAAGAAATAAAAAATAAAAAATAATAAAAATAAAATAAAAAAATAAAAATTAAATTAAAAATTAAATTAAAATTATAATGACAGTCAGACTGTCCTTGTTTACATTCACCCCTGTAGACTAATCTGAAAATAAAATATTAGCTGAAAAAATTCTTTGTTAGTAAAGTGCAGTCTGACTGTCCCCAACACCCTTACCTAATTGAAGACTTGTCCAACGTTTCGAGCTCGCTACGGCTCCTCATCAGGGACTGATGAGTAGTCAATCTTCCATTAGGTAAGGGTATTGGGGACAGTCAGACTGCACTTTACTAACAAAGAATTTTTTCAGCTAATATTTTATTTTCAGATTAGTCTACGGGGGTGAATGTAAACAAGGACAGTCTGACTGTCATTATAATTTTAATTTAATTTTTAATTTAATTTTTATTTTTAATTTTTATTTTTTATTTTATTTTTATTATTTTTTATTTTTTATTTCTAATTTTTTATTTTTTATTATTATTTTTATTTTTTATTTTTATTTTATTTTTATTTTTATTTTATTTTATTTTTGGATGGAATTGATTGGACTGTAAGACCAATAAAAAAAATATTTATTAATTTGTATATGGGCAGTCGACAGAAGTACAATTCAATTGTTTTAATATTTACATATAGTTAACTATGCAAAAATTGATTTCAATACTTTCTTTTGTTTAAATTACATAGTAAACAATGGAATACAATTCTGAAATTTAATTTTATTACTTCCTTAGGCTATAACTTTTCTTATGAATGCCATATTTATGTGTAATTTTGAAGTCTAATTTGGAAGAAAATTCATTTATATATATACACTACATTATAGAGAAGAATTTTTTAATGATTGGAATTAAATGATAGGAAGTTCAATAGACCATACTTGTCTTATTTTAAACTTTTGTATAAAGTAATTTTAATCAGTTATTCTTTTTCAAGACAGACCCGCAAGTACATGTCAGAATAAATTTTAAATTCTATGTTTGTAGTATTGTATTCCCATATTATAAATAAGTACGTGTATAGGTATGATTCTCAAACAAGGCTTGGTTTTATTCAACAATTTTAATAAGCAACTTGGTCATTTAATGATAAAGTAATAATTGTTAAATGCGAATTTTACATATGCATGTATGCAATAAATATATAGAATTATTATGGAAACAACTAGAGGAATATATAGATATATATATATATATATATATATATATATATATATATATATATACATATATATATATTTGTTGAGCTCTTTTAACTTTTAAATGGATGTGATAAACAGGAAGTTGTCGAATAGATGGAGACCTACCACGTTTGTTTCAATTGCACCCAGAATTTAAAAAAAAACGACAATATATTATTTTGCAAAATTCATTTATTTGCTTTAAAATACTCCCCTTCCGAGTCAATACAAAGTTCAGCGCGTTCGAACAGCATGTCAAATGACTTTTTCATGTCGCTGACTGGAATCATCTTCAAAATGGCGGCCGTTATCTTTCGAATGTGCTTGACGGTTCTGTAACGCTTTCCTTTCATCATCAAATGCAATTTGCCAAATAAGTCACAATGTGCCATCTCAGGTGAATACAGCGAGTGATTGGCCGTTAGAATGATATTTTTGATCGAATAGTCACGAACGTGAGTCGATGGGACGGCCTAATATCATGCAACAAACGTCAGCTTCCACCAGAGATAATAAGGGGAGATCGCCGACGCTTATGGGCCAGACTGCAGTAAAAATTTTCGACTAAAAACGAGGGCCTCGGGCGGCCAAAGCGAGGTACTGGCCGTTCCGTGCGATATTCCAGATGTTGTTTTTCGAGCTCGTGCGATGGTACGATCGAGGGGGGGAAGACGACTGTCTTCGGCGCGTGCAGAGGAAAAGCATGTCGAGACAATAGGCTGGCAGCGGGGGTGCAATAAAAGATGAATAGCTTATACTGACCAAAAAGAAATTTTATTGCTACATGTATAATATATATATATATATATATATATACATATATATATAGTCTCGCAGCAGCTAGCAAGCAGCTTGAAGTTTTGAAACCTACGGCAACTTTAAGGAAAACTGGCAAACATCAAAGCTGAGAAAATCTCATAGCAAAGAGCTAACAAATTTTCCAAGTAGTCGACTACCGCGATTTTTATTAAAATTTTTATATATACGTTTTTTAGGATTCTGATTATATATATGGTAGTAAAAATTGGTGGTAATTTCAATTTTATAATAAATCACATTAATACCCAGTGAAAATATTGTTTTTCTAACTTATCTCGTAAAATACAAAAAATTCCATTAAATGATGTAACTAAAAGTTCAAAATCTCTTCAAAATACATATTTTTTAATCTATATATTTTTTCTTTAAACGTTTTTTATTAACAACAATACACTTCACCGTAATATTCTCATTGACTATTCTATATCCTTCGTTAGTTTGAATATATTTTTTTGGGAACTCTTGGTACAGAAAAATGTATAGAATAAGAAATATGTAGTATAAAGAAATATGTAAATAAATAGTTTTTAGTGGAATTTATAGCTTTTCTTAACAATCCTTTTTGGAACTTTTCATATTTTACAAGATAATTTAGAAATACCAGATTTTTACGGTGTTCTTATGGTTTTCACTATAAAAATGAAATTTCCTCAAATTTTCACCATTATATTTCAACAACCATAAACAATATTTCAATAACCTATTGAAATAAGGATTAAGTCCGAATAATAACCCTAATTAACATTCTGATCGGGATGCTTAAAGCTTGAACGGCAGATTGTGTACGTTAAACATTCACTACCATTGCGTTTCGTATAATACAAATATATTACATATAATATATATATATATATATATATATATATATATATATATATAATGGAAAAATATGTAAATATAGTTAGTATTTATTGCAATGTAATATATAGTGTACGTTTACATCATTGAAGATTACGAAAACGACGGTCTAATAAGTTAAAATACTACAGTTGAATGTTATATTTTGTTTAAATTCTCAGTTCTCATAAAATATTTACTGTATTTAACTAAACATTCAGTATTTTAAATGTATAAATTACTTATTTTGAATAAATAATTAATTAATGGACTTATTTCTATGACATATGTTTTACTTGGAACTAACAAAATGTATATTTGATTTAATTTTATAATGTTTCTCTATTGAACTAAAATAATTAAGTTGCAACCAAATATATGTACGCTTTAAAAAAATTAAATTAACATTGAGACAATATTCATGGCCATTGTCAGCAATTGATTTATGTTTACGAATGCAATAGATCTCGAAAAAACTACTAATTATAGACTGTAAACTTTTCCAAAAATTATTTGATTGCTTTTTATATTTTTGGAGTACCATATCAGAATCCTATATAATCATATGTGACACATAACTACCTTGTATGGAGAAGACAGAGAAAGAGAAAGGAGAGAGAGAGAGAGAGAGAGAGAGAGAGAGAGAGTGAATGGCAATGTGAGAGCGAGAGCGGGAGGGGAGAAATGAAAAATCCAAGGGGATTAACATGGATTACTCTATGTTGGTGGGTGTTGCCATATCATATACCTGCAGGTACCCGCGAGTGTCCTCTATACTGTTTCGTTTCTTTCTCTCACCAGCTATCACTGTTTATTACCTGTCCATCTGCACGCACGTTGTACGAGGCCTATCAGGCAGTTTACCGATATGCATGCAACAAATGTTGCCATCATTTTGTTATTTTTTTTTTTTTGTTAAATTTGCAGTAAAAAATATCCTATCATTTAATCCTGACCGTACAGAATACGTATTCAAAATTTGATGGCGATCGAAATATTAACTTACATTCAGGAAAAACATGATTTTCTTAAACCAAGAGAATAGATTTTCTTAAGAACAAAAATTCAGTCAAGTAAATATTTATTGAATTATAATGTTCTAATTACTTAAATTTAGCTTATCATAATCTAAAAATAAGTATTATCATTTTCTAGAAAACGTTTTTTTCAAACAAGCTGATCAAAATTAAAATGGAAAACCTGAATTTCTTAAATTTAGTAATCGTATACCTGAACACAATACTTTTGATTCTCTAAAAAAGGCTTTACAGAATCAAACTAATATTTTCTAGAAATTAGTATTTAATTGTTTTTATACAGTATATATAGAACAGAGTTACACAATACATATATAAATAAATATGTTCTTAATCTAAGAAAACAAAATTTTGAATCAGAAGTTTATTATATTGAAACAAAAAAGTAATGCATTGAATTCAGAAAACCTAATAGCTAGAATTGCAAATAATCTAAATACTTAAATTATAGATTGATCAAATCTGTGGTCAAAGATTTTTATGATACTTACAACATCCGCTCAACTAAACCGAATGAGTTATGTATTTCTGGAAATTAGCTAAAAAGTAAGAAATTACTTACCTAGATTACCTCATATTTTTTCTTATTGCCGAATTTCACGCAAAAAACTATTTTCTTAAATCTAGAGATTATTTATCACCCTAAAAAATAAATTTCCTATTTTTTAGCTCATATAGTAAAATATCTATCTTATATCATTTGAATTCAAGCGTTCTTGATGAAGGAACTTTTTAAATGCTGGTTTTCTTATTTGAAGCAACTTATTTCACAATCAAAAAAATATTTATTTAATATACAGTCACAAAATTTTATTGACTACATTTTAATCAATATTTACTAATATTTATCTAGTATTTTTTTTTAGTTCAACGATTAATTGAATAAATAACTACTTTCAAGATCTTAATTTCTTACATTGAGATATTAGTTTCATAAATTAAGAAAATGATAACCTTGCTTTTATTACTGTAAAAAACAAATTTACTACTCTTCACTTTATAATGGAAAATATTAAATATATAATAAAAGATCAAATAAAAATATAAAATAGCACTTACATCTAAATATAAGAATATATTTATTGAATATTCGGACGCAGAGAATTTTATTAATTATCATTTAATCAATATTTACTAATTATATCTAATATTTTTAGATTACAAGAAACTGATTGCTTATTAATTAACTTCTCTCAAGAACTCAATTCCTTATATCAAGACATTGGTTTGAAAATTTCATAATATAATAATCTTGAGTTGTACACTATAGTACACAAATGGGTAATATGACAACTGGGTTTTCCTGTAATTTTCAATTGAAGTGAATAAGTTCTTCAATAAGGAATTTCTTTTATAATTCCTTTTAATATCTTCTTATCATGTATATAGTATGTGTAAGCATAATTGCTTAAATGTGTAAAGCATAATTAATTTCTAAATATACATGTTATATTTTTAAAAATTTTTTTAACTTAAATTTTATAATTACACAGAAATATTGACTTGATATGAGAACCATTTTTTTCTGTGATATAAATACAAAAAAGAATTATTTTTGATTTTGTATACGTATTATAATTCAATTTAAGAAAATATTATCTGGATGTAGAAAATCACGTTTTAAAATGAAAACGTTATATAAATTGTTATAATATAAGTAAAAATTATATATAAATGCATATACTATTCATTGGAATCCATAAATTAATTTCATAATGTATAACTATAAGAGATCTAAAATTGATATATAAGATTTTTATAATTGTCCACAGCGTACTGCGATAGCGTAATTAATAAGGTGTTAGCTTACGAATCCAAAGGTCTGCGGATAGAATCCCGGTTAGGTCGAAGTTTTGAAATAAATGTAATAAAAGTAAATTAACGTATAAATTGTAAAAGAAATTAAGAAATTATTCGCTTAGTTTAAACTTTTGATTTTTAAACTCAAGAAAATAATGCTTTGAATCCAGGAACTATCCACTACGTTTAAACATTTAACATACTTGAATTTTCATGTTTTTGAAAATAAAAACGTATTTCAAGTAATTATTGTTTTAAAAATAAGAATCAAGTTCTTCATTTTAAATTAAATTTCTTGAGTGGATTATTGAAATTCTTAATCCAAGTATATATTCACGTAATTTTGTCGGCTTGAATCAAATATCGAAATATTTTGATTCAAAATCTTCAGTTATTGGTTCAAGAAAATAGTTTCTTTAGATAAGAAAATATTTATTTAATTTCCAATTTCAGCCACCCATTTTCTAGAAAATCTTGACAAAAATCTAGGAGATATGTAATTAATCCAAGACATATATTCAATTTTTGAAAAAACCATTTACTCAAAAGAATGTAATAGTTTTCTCAAAGGGTGGATTAGATCTATTTGATTATTCCTTGCCAGTTGTAAAATCTAATAAATATTTATTTAATTTTATTAAACGAAGCACAAAGGTTTAAATATTAAATGTAATAAATAAATAGTAAAAACGGAAAATTATATATATAAAACAAAAAAATATTTTCTATTTTTGAAAAAATTATTTATATATAAGATATAAATAGTTTTATTAAATGATTTATTCTTTTAAATTTAATATTTAAATATTTGTGCTTCGTTTATTAACATCGAAAAATGTTTATTAATTTTTAAGAACTCGTTGGATATAATCAAATAAATATATTTCACCTTTTAATAAAGCTATTTAATTGTTCATATTGAATAGCTTTTCCAAAAATTGAATATATTTGTTAAATTTGAGTATATATATAGTTTTTCAAATATTTATTTATTTAACATTATTTTTTACGTATGCAATGGGAATTGCAGCAACTACAACCTGAAAAAGAAAATAAGAATAAATAAAGGTAAAAATAAAATTAGCGAGAAAAGTTATATGGATGCATGTAATAAATAGAAGGTATTCGACGAGAAGGAAGGGAAGATAGAAGGAGAAAAATAAAGCAAAGGATGCATGCAGATGAATAAAGACATATACAAATAGAAAAAATTATTAATGACAGTATTCGCAGAGAAGAAAAGGAAGATTGAAGTAAGACATGGATGCATGTAATAAAAAGGAAAAATACAGGTAGAAATGACATCAAGAAAAGTATATGCAGAGAAGGAAAGGAAGATAGGAGGAGATAAAAGAAAACAGAATATGCATCCAGAGAAAATACAGAAAATACACATATAGGGAGAGATGGAAATAATGATTTACTTACCAAAGAAGAAAGTCGGATAGAGAGAACGAAAAACAGAGATATGAACACGGATAGTTAGACGCATGCAATAAGCAAACGTGAATAAGAAATAAGAAGGTGATCAGAAGAAATACAGAGATTGACAAGAAGAGATTACCAGAAGAAATTCAAAAAAAAAAAAATTTTTTTTTTTTAAATTATTTGAAGATGTTGGACGAATTATAATTTTGAATCTTGGGAAATTATTAATTGGATGTGAAGACAGACAGCTCAACGCCGATGGAAATATTGCAGGAAGTTCTTTTACTTATTTATTACTATTATATATATATATATACTACTTAAATGACTATATTTATTTATAATATTTATGTATAATATTTATGTGTAATATCCGATTATTTACCTATAAAATTTGTTATTTATGATATTTACCTACGATATTTGGGATCTGTATTTATATTAGTTGTTATCGATGATATATATTTATAACAGTTAACTAGGTAGTTTATACGTGAGTCATCGCTAATACGTTAGGCGCTTGGGTGTTCAATGGGAAGGCACGGGCGTGACTGAGAAGGAAAAGTAGTTAGCTTGGAAGTCAGAGGGAAGTGTTTGGTAGGGTTACGCGTGTCATTCGTGGTGGGGTATATCGTAGAGGTGGCTAGCCGCGGGGTAAAGCTACGCGAGTCGTCCGTTAGCCGGTTGAGCTAAGCTAGTCTAGGTGACAATAACAAAAAAAAATTTTTTCTTTTTTCTCTTTTTCTTTTTCGCCTAGCATATATTTAAAAAGGAAAAACCGTTAAATTTAATATTTTATAATTAATTCCCTTTTGGGATCATTGAATGAGAAGCCCAAAATAACCGATTTCGGTGGGGTTATACGGTGCTACACCCCGCACAACCCATTGTTTCATTTGGTCTCACTTGAGGCCGGTTTGTGCGCTCCGAGCGGCTACCTTTCCTTTTTTTTTGGTCGCTCTCAGTCAACACGTAACGAGGTTTGACGTTCCCTCGTCAAAGAAAGAAGAAAGTCGGAGGGAGAAAAGAAAACAGAATATGCATCCAGAGAAAATACAGAAAATACACATATAGAGAGAGATGGAAATAATGATTTACTTACCAAGGAAGAAAGTCGGATAAAGAGAAAGAAAAACAGAGAGATATGAACACGGATAGTTAGACGCATGCAGAAGAAGATGGAGTGAGAGAGAGGGAGAGGTATATGGAAGCAAGTAATGAGTGAGAGAGAGAGACAACATAACCTCGGAACGGGGAAATGATATTATGAAATTGTAAAGTATACGCGAGTGGAGATACTAAACTAAAGAAATAAAAAAAAAAACAAGCATGCGTGGCGAAGGTCCAAAAGCCATGCAGACACTGCAAGTGGAAAGTGGAAGATTCGAAGACACGTGGATGCACCAGGTTATGTGCAGCATACTGGACGCCGCATGGGCCGCTGCTCGAACGAACACGAGGAAGCAGCAAACAGAAGCAGATTGACGCAACAAATAGACGCACACCAAGCTCAACGACGTCAGCTCAACAAATAGGAAGGGCACGTGGAGATGCTGAAACAACACGAAGATATTAGTGAGAGTCGGAGAGACACGGCGTGCGCCGTCCACACAGCAGACGGCCGCACTGGAACTGGGAGTCGGCAAGAAGACGGAAGCCGCCGTGGAGAAGGAGCGGTCGACAGCGCCACCGCTCTTAGCGGCGCCGCACCGAACTACAGACAGGGATATATATATATATAGATATATCTCCCGGGTAAATTTGAACTTGGCGCGCGGCGCAAGTCATAAAACAAGACGTTGTAGACCGACAATGTCGGTCGAAATGGTATTAAGCTTACGGAAGAGCCCGATATTGGCGCAGATCGGAGAAGACGTACGATAATTGATACAAATTGGGAAAGAAGGCTGATGATTGGAGCATAGCGAAAAGAAGAGCTGTGATTGGAGGATCGAGGATGAAGACGAAGAGGACTTCAGAAGATTTTTGAAGCCTGGAGAAGATACACGTGTCGCGACCATTGCAAAAACTTTTAGCTTTCTTTTCGGCGTAATTGAGATTCGGAAGGGAAGTTGTGCGAAGGTGGAAGTACGGGTGTGATAGAATAGTGATCGTGAAGTGGAAGGACAAGGACTCCGTGATGTGAAGTGTCGTGGACGATACGAACTGTGGCTCTGTAGAAAATCATTGAATCCATCTCTCTCTCTCTCTCTCTCTCTCTCCCAGGGAGAACCAGCACGGAAGAGAAAGCCGGCAGCAGCAGCGAACGTACGAGAGGACGCCCTAAGAATTAGCGGTATCGATGAATGGACCTGCGCGCCCTTAAATTAATTAAATACCTGTGTAAATATTGCGAGGGGGGCAAACGGGACGTAGGGAAAATTAGGTAGCGGCGGCCACCAGAATGGGGAAGCGAGGGGGTTTAGCGAGCGCGAATGCGAAATGGCGCGGAAAATGGCGGACGCCACTAGCGGTCAATTGTGAAGTTATGATAATAAATCGATATTTGACGAAATACGTTTCTTTTTCTTTTTGCTAGTAAATAATAACATAATAAAAAAAATATATTAAATAATAATAATAATAATACACACAATATAATTATTATAATGATAGCGAAATATCTAAAGCATATATGAAACATACCTAAATATATATACCAACCTATGGAGTTTCTTTTTATCTATACACATACACATATATATATATATAGATATCATATCCGAATATAACAAACATATCAGCCCGAGTTCCCGCCCTGGAAGTGACCGGAAGAGAAGAGAAGGAAGTAAAGGAAGTAACGAGCGGAAGTCCGCACATCGTTACACGTATATGTAGTTCCGTTTAGTAAAATTCAAGAAATATTTATTACTTTACAATAATTTATTTAGTGTTATGTAATAAATATATGTTTGCTATGCAAATAAACTTAATTGTTTGTTTCAAATATGTGGTTTACTCTAAATTACAAAATATTCATTCGTGTTAAATATGTATCTTTCTGTGTTAAACATAAATTAAAATAAATATTTGTTGTATTCTAATAACTATTGAATTAATTTTAATGAATGCATGATATAATGTAAATAGCAATGAAATAAAATTTATTATATAAAAATTTAATGAATGCTATTATATAAATAATTTACAGGAAGTATAGTTTTTTATATAAAATTAGTATTATTATTAAGATCAACGCAGTCTTATTATCAAGTTTTAAACTCAACATTTTTAAAAGATACGTATATATATACATATATATATATATATATATACATATATATATATATATATATATATATATATATATATATATACATACGTATTTTCTTAAAAATTTGGCAACGGGGTGTAGCAAATGGGATTCACTGGTGTGGACGAAGAAATTCTTTAAGTGCGTATACCCAGGTATACCTTTTCGTTGCCTCGATCATCGCAGCGAATATAAAATTTTAAGAAAATACGTGTGTATATAAATACATACATACACACTTACGCACGTAGGCAAGAAAATCTATACGCACTTCAAGAATTTCGACACCAGTTAATCCCTTTTATTGCATCTATTGTTTCGGCGCCCCCCCCCCCCTGCTGAACGCCGTCTCTCCCTCGATCGCACCAGCTCTGCACCAGCAGCGCACTGCCGCAGCGCTGAGTGTCAAAATTTTACTGCAATGTCTAACATGGGCATCGGCGATCTCCCCTTATTATCTCTGCTTCCACTTTCACGATATTCTGACCGAACATGACGAGTATGGGCAGACAAACGTTTCATAACATCAAGATAATTCATTGCAAGATATAAATAATTACCAGCATGAACTTGTTGCATCATTTGATGTGTTTCGGTAAAAGTTTGGCCGAGATTAAAATAAAACTTGATGTTAGTTCTCTGTTCAATGCTTATTTTCCGACCAACAAAATTCTTTGTTGAGATTAGAAAATATGAAAATATGGTAAATAAAAAATTTTATTCAAGAAATGCAGAGTATAGATCAGAATATACAAGAAAAAGTGAAGAAAAAAGATCATGTAAAACATGGGAGGATTTGAACAAAGACATTAGATATCATAGAGAGGAAGCATGTTGGTTCAAGACAAAAGATAAAACAAGGGAAAATATAAGAACAGAGTTACTGCAAATAATTCAATAATAGAAGTAGAATTGCATAAGGAGCCAAAAAACGAGTAAGTACGTCATAAATAAAAGTAAAAATTGTATTAGAAAGTAAAATAGAAATAAATGGAACATATGATTAAATTTTGACTAAATGGCGCAAATTTCTCTTATAGTCGCAAAAATACTAAAAATTGTAGAAGAAATAGAAGATCCAAATAAAACATTTTTTAAAACAGTTAATGGTGTTACAAGTACAAAAGGTTTGATAACCATAAAAGTAAAGACTTTTGATACAGAAAAAAAATTGATGTATATATTATTGATAATGAAGATTTTGAAACATTTATAATTGGTTTAGATATGATAAAAAAAGTTATTACAAAATAAGAATTTAAAAATAATACAAATAAGGATAATAAAAGAAATATATGATGACCAAAATAAAATGAAGATGTATTCAGTAAATTTTAGTGAGCATATAAAGGAAACATTTGAATAAGAATAAATAACTTGGATGAAAAGAAAAAACATGAAATAGAAAAAATTGTTAACAAATATAAAACGATTTTTGCAAAAGATAAATATGATTTTGGTACTGTAAAAGACCACGAGGCCTGAATCGATCTACTAATTGATAAATATTACAGTAAGACACCATACCGATGTTCATTAGAAGATAAAATGGAAATAGAAGAACAAATTACTAAACTATTAGAGAAAAACCTTATCGAAGAATCATATAGCCCGTTTGCAGCAACAGTAATATTAGCATTCAAAAGAGAAGAAAATGAAAGATCAAGGTTATGTATAGATTTTAAAGACTTAAATAAGATAGTTGTACCTCAAACCAAACCTTTTCCTTTAATAAATGATTTGATAATAAAGACTAGAAATTACAAAGGTTTTACCACTTTAGACATAAATTCTGCATTTTGACCTATACCTTTACAAATTGAAGATAGAAAGAAAAGAGCATTTACAAGACAAGAAGGACATGTTCAATGGACATGCTTACCATTTCGACTAAAAATAGCACTTGCAATTTTTCAGAAGATATTAAGCAATATATTGAGAAAACAATGAAATTCTGAATAAATTATATTGATGACATATTAATATATTCAGAAACATTTGAAGCATATATAGAGCTTATAAAACAAGTACTAGAGGGACTAATAAAGGAAGGTTTTACATCGAAATTTAAAAAATGTACATTTGCAACTGATTCAGTTAAATATCTTGGACATACAATTGATAATAATTCAGTAAGACTATTAAAAGATAATTTAGTATCAAAACTTTCCAGAACTAAAAACTCAAAAAAATATTAGACAATTTTTAGGAAAACTGTGAAAATGCTTTTAACAAAATAAAAGAGTTAATGTGCTCTAAACGAATATTTGAGATAATATTTGAACGAATATTTGATAATAATCTACCAATCAAAATATATACAGATGCATCCATAGAAAGTATTGGACCAATATGAAATCAGACGCCGCTAGATATAAAAATAAGCCAGTAGCTTATTTTTCAAAAAAACATAATGACATGCAAAAAAAAATGGCTATATATTTGGAATGTTTAACAATAAAAGAAGCGGCGAAATACTGGCAGCAATGGCTTATAGGAAAATATTTCACGATATATTCAGATAATAAACCACTGGAACATTTAAGTATAAAAGTAAGAACTGACGAAGAACTTGGTGATCGAACATATTATTTATTACAGTATGATTTTGAAATAAAATATATTCCAGGAAAGGAAAACGTAGAAGTAGATTGTCTAAGTAGAAATAAAAGTAGATCAAAAAAATAATATAATGATTAAGAAAAGAATATCAAATTTAATAAAGAAAGATGGAATATTTTACAAAAAAATTATAAGTAGAGAAAAAATAATTTTATCGGAACAGCTCAATAAAAAAATAATAAAAGAAACTATGAGGAATGTTTTCACATCGGTATTACACAAATGATAAATAAGATATGCTCTTATTATACGTCAATAAACATAAGAAAAAAATATTATAGTAAAACTTGGACAATGCGAAGTAGGTATAAAAAATAAGTCAAGAGGCCAACAAAAATATGGTTTAATGTCATACTTAAGACTAGCAACAAAATCATTTGAAATAATGTCATTAGATACTATTGGTGAATTTGGAGGACAAAGATCAACAAAAAATATCTATTTTTGATGATAGATCATTTCACAAGATATTCATATATTTTGCCATAAAAGGCACTAAACACATTTTATTTTGTTAAACCAATATAAACAGTAGAAACAGAAGAAATTAGAATAATACTTGCTGATCCATATCAAGGAATAAATTCAAGGGAATTTAAACAATTTGTAAAAGAAAATGATATTAAATTAATATTTACTGCAATTAACACACGGTCTTCAAATGGCTTCAATAAAATATTAAGCCAGACGCTAAACAATAAAATGAGATGCAGAATAAATGAAATACAAGAAAATAAATCTTGGGCTACAATTGCTAGAGAATATGTAGATAGATACAATAAAATAGAACATATAGTTACAGGTTTTTCACCGAAATATTTACCAGATGGCTCAGATACGAATATAATACCTAAAGAAGTAATGGAAAAGACAAATCAAGAAGAATGGATGAAAAATAGACAATTAGCTTTAGAAAGGACTATTAAATCACACAACTATAATAAAAAATTATATGATAAAAAAGAAAATATTATGATTTCAAAATAGGAGATTTAGTATACGTAGAAAATGGCAGCAGATTAACTAGAAAAAAACTAGATAATTTAAGATTTGGATCATTTCAGATAATAGAATGAATATCATATTCTATATATAAAATTCAAACCGGAAGAAAAATATTAGAAACAAGTTTATTGATATCACAACATTAATCCGCTTACTAAAAGAAAAAGAGAATTGTCTATAATAGACAATTAAGCAGTTCATTATATTATTATTGAACATTTTCATCTGCGCGGGGGGGGGGGGAGATGTAACATTCGAGTCAATCATTTAAATTTATTGCGTATGATATTATAGAGAAACCATAGTTACTAATAACAGTGATAAATATTGATATAAATAAATGATAGAATAAATTTTGACACATGTAAAATATTTTTTTAAAACAAATGTTAAAAGAGTAGTTGAAAATAATTATGAAAGTGTGAAGAACAGAAATTAGAGAAATAGATGTTAATTGTCTTTTCTCTTTCTTACAGAGAGTAAAAAAATATAGTCTATTCTGTTACTAAAAAATATTCCATTATAATATAATATTATTGGGTGTACAAAAATTGGGCGTGGAAAAAGCCGATATTTAATAATAGATATATTTAATGATGAACGATCATTGAAATCCGATACTAAAGATTACTATAAAACTAATTCGCTGTGAACAAGTTCGCATGAGTTGAGACTTCGAACCTGGTCGGGTTAAGAGTTCGTACTCTGAAGTGTAAGTCTCTCGCATAGAGATCGAAGTATCTTTCGAGGTAGCAGGAGCCTATAATCGAGAGAGACCGAAAGTCTCAAGGTGACAGGGGCCAATTGGAGAGAATGAGCCGCTAGGGGCGAATGTAGGCGATCGAAATTTGCAGCTAAGGGCAACATTATGCACTTCAGAGCAGAAAGACACTCGCCGCGACCAAATTCATTTAACACTCGAGTACAAACAATAAGAAAGTACAAAACAATAAATACGCGAAAATATCAAAAATTCAGGAGTTGCCCTTCGCTAGACCAGCGCTCAGGACGATATATGCACTCGTCCAACATTCGATTTTCATGAAGCCTAACGGCCCTGCGCTCTCGGCTACAAACATAAGCAAAGTTCTTTTTTTTTATAAATGCTTTTATTCAAGAAAATTATGTACATATACAGGATGGTGAAAAAACATAACAAAAACCAAAATACATATTATTAATAGTAAAAATGGTGGCATAGGATAAAAGACACACTCGTTACAATAAGCTTAATATTAATTACATTCGTAGAGACTTATAGATATAGTTGTCGCTAATTACAATATAATTATTAGATAAGTGTGTCGCTAGAAAAAGTCGAGTCGTAAAGAAACGGAGAAAAACTAGCTGTACTAATTTATGATTTTAATAAGCAAAGTCCTCCTTTCCTTTATATGTATCGCATATCTCTCCGTATATATAGCTCAGATATTATACAATTCACGTATATGCCCATATGTATATACATGTATACACGCGCATATATTCATACTGACACATAATACATTTGCAAAGCGCGGATGATTTTTTTTATCCATCTAAATAGTTTCTAATTTCAGAGATTAGGCAATATACGCAACAAAGAATGAAAGACGTACCTCTATATATAAAAACTATTGCATTTGTTATCAGGTATGTGAATAAGTCTTTCCCGTTTTTTTTCAAATTTTGAGCCTTTATTGTGAAAAAATAGTTACAAATGAATTATTGAAAGTATTGGCCATCGCTAGCTACAACTTTTTCCCATCTTTCTGGCAACATACGAATCCCGTTGCGAAAAAAAGGCCATGCGTCATCGATCTGAAGAGATGGTAATCAGACGGAGCAACGTCTGGACTATACGGCGGGTGGGGTAGGACTTCCCATTTGAGCGTTTCTAAGTATGTTTTCACCGGCGGTGCAACATGTGGGCGAGCATTGTCATGTTGCAAAATAACTTTGTTGTGCCTGTCGAAGTATTGTGGCCGTTTTTCTCGCAGTGCGCGGCTCAAACGCATCAATTGTCGTCGATAGACCTCGCCTGTGATCCTTTCATTCGGTTTCAGAAGCTCATAGTAAACCACACCTAGCTGGTCCCACCATATACAGAGCATGAGCTTGGCGCCATGAATATTTGGCTTGGCCGTCGATGATGATGCATGGCCGGGTAGTCCCCATGATTTTCTTCGCTTCGGATTATCGTAACGTATCCACTTTTCATCGCCAGTCACGATACGATGCAGAAAACCCTTTCTTTTATGTCGCTGAAGCAGCTGTTCGCAAGTGAAAAAACGCCGTTCGACGTCTCTCAGCTTCAGTTCGTACGGCACCCAATTTCCTTGCTTTTGGATCATTCCCATGGCTTTCAAACGCTTGGAAATGGTTGTTCGGTCAACTCCCAATGCTTCAGCAAGTTCTTCTTGCATTTGACAAGAATCTTCATCAAGCAAAGTCGCCAATTCTCGATCTTCAAAGATTTGCGGCCGCCCGGAACGCTCCTTGTCTTCCACGTCGAAATCACCGCTTTTGAAGCGTCGAAACCATCCGCGAACACTTGAATCATCGACACAACCTTCTCCATAAGCCTCCTGAAGCAATCGATGCGTCTCGGCAGCACATTTCTTCAAATTGAACCAATAAAGTGAAACTTCCCGCAAATGACGTCGACTCGGCTCAAATTTCGACATTTTCACGATATCAAAAATTTATGATGCGAAAAAATTTTAACTAGTGTGTTAGTATGGAATTGTTGACATATGAATAAGCTTTGATTATGACATATGTAACCATTGAATACTCGCACAGTATTGGTGGCGCCATCTCTTACAAAAAACGGGAAAGACTTATTCACACTCCTAATAGAAAATCTTGTTTCGGGTTGTTCTTTTAGAAGTACATGTATTTCAACATGATTATTTGATTTTTATAAGATTTTACGAGCATACGTTTTTTTAATCATAAATCTAAGTTACAAATTAAACCACTCAAATAAAAAATCTAAGCTAAACAAAAACGAAAACAATATAAACAACAAGGAGTGCAACCAACAGCCCTACAAAAATATAATAAACCAAACTTCTCCAGCCAAGAACACCAGAGAAACATCGATTAGCACAAATACAGGCATGGTAACCAACAACCTACAGAGTGGAACGCGCGACAGCCTAGCGTCGCATGGGATAGACGCCATTTTGGCGAACGATCAAGCCAAGAGTACCACCATTAATAGTAGAAAATTATAACTCTATTCAGTTAATTAATTTACTAAAAACTTACAACCTTAAAAATGACTTTGCCATTAAAAACATTAATTCAAATAAAATAAACATCATGACTAAAACCATGGTAGGTTATGATGAAATAAAAAATAAATTAAATGAAAAAAAGATACAGTATTATACATTTACACCTAAATCTAGAAGCCCTAATCTACAAAATTAGCAACTATAATTTCCCACTACATTTAACAAAATCCATCTATAACATGATAACTCATAAAAAATTCCATATCAATTTTAACTTCAATGATTCTATAGAAAAGTACACCATTACTAGAGGGCTCCAACAAGGAACCGTAAATTCCCCAACACTGTTCAATATCTTCAACAGCGAGATCTTGAAAATAAACAATCGCGACATCGAGAAAAACTCGTATTCAATAGCGTTCGCGGATGACCTCATAATATACACAGCCAATAAAACTGTATTCCACGCGGAGGCTAAACTGCAGTTACTATACGATAGAATTAAAAATTACTACAGTAATTGGAACCTAGAGATAAATCCCAGTAAATGCGAGACTATCTTATTCCGTAACCCAATTAACAATAGGACGCCTAAAAACATCAAAAACAACTGGAGATTCTTCAGCATAAAAGACGACAACTTAACTATACCACATAAAAGACAAGTAAGATACTTGGGCGTCCAACTAGATGACTTGCTCAGGTTCAGCGCGCATGTAAACACACAAATCGAAAAGGCAAACAACACTTTTAACAAAATATATAACATTTATTACTCGCCTATCAATGAAAAAGCAAAAGTTGTTACATATCTAAGCCTAATAAGACCAATACTGACCTACTCATGTCCGACATGGTTCAACATCAGCCCGAATTTAATGGAAAAGTTAAGAATGTTTGAAAGAAAAATGCTAAGGCGCTGCTTAAAAATGTATCGGGTATATACAGACCCATATAAAAAATGGATATCAAACTTTAAATTATATACTAAAGCCAAAATAATTAGAATCGATATCTTTATCATTAAATTAATTAGGAATTATGTAAAATCAATAGTTAACGTCCACAACCATTTGCTTAAAAAAATCCACGAGCCAAATGAGGCGGAATCTTTAACAAAAATAAATTAATGCTACGCATCAGTAAACGAATTCAAAATACTGGACAAAAACAATTATATAGTGAACCGTAAAGGTATTCCGATTATATACCATATCTCTAGAAGAATTAGTAACAAGTGTATATATAAATATAATGACAAAATACCGTTGAGATTTTCAACAAAAATCACGGCGAGAGACGCCACCACTATGCGTAGATTTAAATACAACTAAAAACTCATGCAAGCAAGCAAAATAAACAGTATTAAGTGCCTGTATAAGAACTTAGCGTCTAAAATGATATGTTGTAATAATTTACTTAGAATAATAACTTTCTTTTCGTTTGTTCTTTCTTTTCTTTTTTTGTTAAAATCATAAATTAGTACAGCTAGTTTTTCTCCGTTTCTTTACGACTGAACTTTTTCTAGCGACACACTTATCTAATAATTATATTGTAATTAGCGACAACTATATCTATAAGTCTCTACGAATGTAATTAATATTAAGCTTATTGTAACGAATGTGGCTTTTATCCTATGTCACCATTTACTATTAATAATATGTATTTTCGTTTTTGTTATGTTTTTTTTCACCACCCTGTATATGTACATAATTTTCTTGAATAAAAGCATTTATAAAAAAAAAAAAAAAAGAGAGAGAGAGAGAACGAGAGAACGAGAGGAAGAGACTTCTTAACTGTTCCTAACATTCTTTTCTGTTTCTGCTCTAGGTATGGCCAATGGCGGGCAGGGAAATGCGCAGGCACGCCTGCAACCTGTATCGATCGGGATAGGCGAGGAACTCGAATCCTCTCCCTCTGAGTACTTATATTTCCATCTTACCTTTCTCCGTCCTTGTCCAGAAGTTCTTCTCTCCTTCCCCTGTTTTGGTACAATCAATTTCTCATGTTCGATTTCGATAACTCTGGGAATCGAAGCATCGACGTCTTCTGCTTATTGAATTCTATCCTTATATGTATGCATAAAAGGTATCGATAAGTATTTACATCTATATATAGTATGTACATATATAAGCAAATGATCATAAATGCGAAATTTTTTTTTTATATTAATGTTAAGCATTTGCTTTTACAATTCTTTAAATCATACTTGTAAAATACAAAAATATACTATTCCGTTTTTACCAATAGGAAAGTTCATAGTTATATTAGAATTTTATCATGTTTTTATAAATAATAATGACAATAGTGTTATCTTTTGGATGTTGAAATTCTACAAATCCTATAATTAGATGAATAGTCATACTCTAGTAAATCTAGTTCGATTTACTTAATTTTTCTTCATATAGGAAATGTCAAGAAAAGGTAGGAATTTCTATTTTGAAACTACTTAAATATCTTTTGTTTTTACTTACATAGAATTAAGTTAGGATTTCTTTGCTAGGATCGAAATAAAATATTCCGTTATCGGCGCTTTGTATACAATCGAGTTGCTATATATATTATGAGTTATTGCCATATATAATTTGTGGCATAGTAGATAATGCGTTAGCTTGCGAACCAGAGGTTCGTTGGTTCGAGTCCAAGTCAGGTCGGAAGTTTCTTAAGCGTAATAAAATTATTATTTATAATGTTGGTGGATAATTAATAATATATATATACAAATATGATCTGATATATACAGCTATAAAAAGAAATAAAATTGTAGGAAAGACATTGTACTTCAGGGAACACATGATATGATTGCTTTTGTAATTAAATATCTCCTCAAAGTTACCATTGTCACTGAACTTTCAAGTTATCATTAAAATCTTTAAGAAATAATCAATATGCGAATCATTTATGAAAAGGATTTTTCCTTTTTGAGAGAGTTATTAATAGAATAATTTGTGGCTGGTCTTTCATAAGAATTAATACGACATCAGGTTATATTTCGGATATTCAACAGGCTCATTCGCAAAACAGATTTATTTATCATTTTATAATTCTTTCAAACTATTTACGTATCTTATAATATTTCTTTTATCTATAAACAATATAATATGACAATATTGTATAAATATTAATTTTTTTCGATTGTAGTAATTGAAACTTACATCTGAATTACAATGTTCATTTACTAGCCAGAAACAAGGTTACATCTTTAAATCTAGTATCTGCCTATTTTTAATTTTATTGATAATGTTTACGTTTTTCATTTTAAATTATGCCTAGTTTTAAGCCATGATAGTGGATTCTATTTTTAATATTTAGTAACTACTTTCGAAACTATTGAAAACTCCTTGATTTCTACCAGGAATATTAGTAGAAATATCAAAGAAAATTGCATAATATTTCATTGGGAGAAATATTTATAACTGTTATCCGTATAAAACCACACATCGTGATATAAAGAAATTTTTATTTTAAAATGTACTCTGAAATTAATCAATTATCATCATCGGCGAAACATCAGCTTTTTGAAGTAGACATTGCTTTGAAGCAGCTTTTTAGAGAGAAGCGACGATAAGTAAATTACCGTAAATTATTTATAGTAATATAAATTTTTATTTTTAGAGTACTACTTACTTATATAGAAAAAATATATCGATGGCTTCTAGGGGTAATCTCGTAGTTACGTGTTCGAACGCTGGAACACGATGTCCAGAAGTCTCTGAACGACTTTTACGGGGTATATCATGTTTGGACAGTGGAATACAGTGTCCAGGTGTCTGGGAATGACTTGTATGGGGAATATCCAGTTCGAACGGTGGAATACGGTATCCAGATATCTGGGGATAATTTCTACTGTGAGTTTCGCGTTTGGACGATGGAATACAATATCCAGGTATCTGGGGATGCCTTCAACTGTAAGTTTCGCGTACGGACGGCGGAATACGATTTGCAAGTAAATGATGACCAGGACTCCATGTAAAAGTTATTTAAAGATACCTAAATATCGTGCTCCAAGGTTCAGACACAAAAGTCCTGTTAGAAATCATCCCGAGATGTCTGGATATCGTCTTCTACTGTTCGAACACGAAACTACCTATAGAAATCGTCTCCAGACACCTGGGCATCGGATTACACCGTTTGAACGCAACACTCCCCGTAAAAGTCGTCCCCACAACCCTGGACAGGTCAAGAGATGGTACCTTCTTGAACTGGACCTTGAGATGGCATCTTTTTGAAAAGGGCCCTCAGATAGCACCTTCTTGAATTGGATGCTCAGATAGAACATTTTTGAAGCGGGTACTGAAATAGCACCTTTTAAAACGGAAGCGACGATAATAAGTAAGCTATAGCTTGCTAATATAACTATTTCTTCTATTCTTCCAATAGTATCTTAATAATAACCAGCAATTTTTGTGGATTGTAAGGAAATCTCAGAGATGAGTATTTTCTAGGCACAAAAGATATCACATCAATTCGAGAAATGGGATGATTATAAGACTTGACTTCCTAATCCGTCGTATGTTGAATTCAAAATGCGAAATTTCTCTGTTGACATCACGAACAAAAACATATAGAAATAAAGTATAGGAATGCGAGTCTTCATCATTTCTTGAACGGGAATAAAAATAAAAATGAAAGTCAAATGGCGGGATGATTAAGAAAACAACAAAGAGAATAAATAAAAAAATTCTATAAATGTAATAAATAAAAAAAACTATCCCGTGATTGTCAGTATCAGACCCCCTCTCGATTATGCAAACGCGCTTTTTATGCACACCTATATGAGTTTACTCCTTTTTGAACTGGAGAACGAGAGAGTAGGACGACAACGATCCTTCCACCTACGGGGACATGCGTACATAGACCTATATCGACGCGCGTACTTATTAAAAATTTTGAGCCAATCATCGGAGATCTAACCTCAGTGTCGATCGTCACTGACGCCGCGACACTCTTCACTCGCCGCGGCGAATGGATTAATTGCGGCTCTTTACCTTAACCTCTATCGTATATCTACGTGTTTTTAAAATTTTTTTTACAATGCTCAGCAGCGCTTTATTTAGGTTTGCGAGGGTCAGGAGCACCATCGGCGAGGAGGCCGTCCAGTGAGGGTTTTAAAATCACATACAATATAATTTTTATAATATAATTTTTTAGTGCATATATAAAATAATTTATTTATGTACACATAAATCTTTTTAATAGATAAATATATATTTATATAGTAGAAAATTAAATAAAAAATAAAAATAATTAAATAAAGCATTTTCGCACTTTTTTCAGCAAATGTGTTTAAGATGTCATCGATATTTATACGACGTATAATTTTCTCTCTCTCCATACTTATAATAGTGAAATGATTTAATCGATTTTGAGTCATTGATAACCTCCAGGCATTATTCACTAAATTTAATTTAAAGAACAATCTTTCTTCGGTACAATTGCTCATTATTAGAGTTAAATATGTTCTCCTTTTTTAATAATCAATGAAAACATAGATTGTGCTCGACTAAATCCAATCTCAATAACTGATAGTAAACATTCTAGAATTGCCGGGTAGCTTTTCAGAAAGGCTTGATTAGCTTCAGCACGAGCAGACCACTGGGTGCATTCGGTTCTTTTCGGAAACATTATTCTGTCACCAATAGTTCCTAAAAAAATATGAAATAATGAATTGCATAAGTGAAGCACTTAAAGCTTTTTCTTGTACGAGATTTAGAGAATGATCGACAAAGGGAACCAAAACATCCAGGTCATTCCTATGCTTTATTAAAGCCTGTAAACTGTTGAATCTGCCACTCATAATTGAGGCATTGTCACAAAATTGGCTCCTGCAATCGTTTAAATCAGCTATTCTTTTGTAGGAATTTATTCACATCATCAAATAAATCTATAGCTTTATGACCTTGATTTTTTAAGAGTTTTATAAATTTTTCGACAGGCTTATCTCTTTGAATAGATCTTAATATTATTGTTAAATGATTTTGATGATCCTTGTTCTTTGTACCAATGACAGAACGAGAATAAATTATCGCTACTTTCAAACGCCTCATGATTTCTTTATGAATAGCAATACTGATCTCCTCAACAAGCTTTTCAAAAATGGTAAAACATAAATAATTGGTGCTATCATTTCCACAATTTCCATACTACTCGACACGTTGTTTCTAGACAGGATCGTACTTCAAGTTTAACTAGTTGCTTTATGACAATATTGAGTAGAACTTTCAATTTGTAACACTGCATCTATGCGACCATATTGTTTCTTCATATTATTGAAACTGACTAGCGATTTCAAGTGAATATCTAATGTTTCATGATGTACTAAACGGTCAAAAGCATGTTTTAAATCATAATAACCATCAGAAGTAAATAGACTGTTCTTTGGTCAAAACAACTTATAATAAAAAGAATATAATATATTAATTAATATAATAGAATATATTAACAAACAATACAAACGTCCAGTACCCGGCGAAAAACAGCCGTTTACGATGGATTTGCTCGCCAGTTTTGGTTGTGCGTTGAAAAAAACTAACGTTGCATTTTATAATTTTAAATCCATCTTTCTGCTTTACTAAAGTTTCTTGAAATAACTCACTACTCTTAGAATACCGGGTATTAATATTTAAATTATTAAACTAATAATCCACATTGACGTAATTGCGGCTCACAATTCTATATCGTTCAATAAACCTGGATTATTTTCGTTCTGAATTGATCATTGATTTAATAAAGAAATTGTATTATATATTAGTACGATGCCTGTTTTCGAATAATACTACAAGAGTCCAAGTACCAGGAAGGTTTTCGTAGTCGATGGAGGTTCAGTCCGTCAAGAAGTTGTTCACAAATTAAAGGCTTACAACGATGTGGACACGGAATCTCGAAGAAGAATCGCATTTTAGACCTGTAGTTTTGTTGCATTTTTTCGTAAGAATCAGCTCATTGTTTACAGAATTAAATACTTTTTATTAGAACTGGAGCTATTATTAATTTAGTATCTATATTTTGCATCGTTACGCATGGCGCTGAATCACGCTTACTATTTATCTTGCCACTTTAGTTTTACTGATAAATATCAAGACTTAATATGTCTCTTTTTCAATGTAAAGTAATAATAAATCAAATCCATCCTGTAATATTAGCATAAAATATTATTAATAGTAAGTTTTGACTGTTTCAATTTAAAAAATTATCAAGAAAGAATTTTTTATTTGTTTAAAGCTAAATTGGACTACCATCTTTCAAGATAAAACGTAAAAAGTACACAGAATTATTTCGTGGTTTATAACGAATAATTTTATATATTGTAAAGTTCGATTAGCTCCATTGGTTCTCGAGAAATAAGCTTTTAAGCACGCGATTACTCGTTACCTTTTTTAACGCTCATCATGCCGTCCTTATCTAATTGCCTAAAAATGAGTGATGGCGCGCTTCGAAGTTTATTTTTCATGCCTCAAAACTTATTTCTCCCGTACAAATGATGCCAATCCAACTTTGCAATATATAAACTAGTTCGTTATTCTTTGAAAAAGTGCAAAGTTGCACCCTCTTTATGATTGTATTAATCTTATCTGCAATAGCTAATGCGAAGTCTAAATGTGAAATGAAAGAAATAAGAAGATTTGAAAAATAAAATGCCGAACATGACTGGAATACCAAGACGAAAACCACGACTGAAAAACCAAAACGTGTAGTGAAAATGAGAAGACTAAGAAATATGGAGCAAAGAAAGAAAGAAGAGCAGACTTGAAGTAACACTTTGAATGATTAAAAAGTGTTTGTGCGGTTTGCAAAGTCGCATTAAAGAATCCAAGAAAATGTTTAAAATTATTCTTTATGAGTATATGATAAGGCGCATGTGGATGTATTTACATGAAAATGGGAAATAGTGAAGTTATTGTTCACTACAGTAGATGCACACACTAGTAAAACTGAGCAATTAGCGATGGAGACGACTCTAATAAAAAGGCACTGGTGTCAACCATTCAGCCGGACAGCCTGTATATAATCGCTAATGATGGCTAGTCGAGTTGCATGTCCAAAAGATAGGGGTTGCAGCCTACCGATTGACGGGCGTACTAATAATACCGAATGTACGTTTACGCGTTGCAACTGCATATGAGTACAACCTGAGCATTTCTCGAAATGTATTTATTTTGCTTACCTGAGTAGAAACTATTTATTAGTTTTTCGAACAGTTATA